>VYZT01017489.1:58528-69813 GCA_013400735.1 Pomatostomus ruficeps | reverse complement strand
CAGATCATCTGCCCTTCCAGGTGACTGCCCCGGTTCACACACCGGGCATGACGTTCGGTGTGTGGAGCATCCCTTTGGTCACTTCGGGTCACCTGTCCCGGCCATGCTCCCTCCCATTTTGGTTTGCGTACCTTCTCCCTGGCAGAGCATGAGACAAGGGGGAAAAAAGTCTTTGGCTTAGGATAAACACGACTTGGCAAAATACCAAAACATCAGTGTGTTATCAACACCATTCTCACTCTGAATCAAAAAACAGCCCTGTAATAGCTGCTGAGAAGAAATTAACTCTACCATAGCTGTAACCAGGGGCAACAGCTGAGAATTGCTTGTTTGAATTACCAGGCATCGGTGCCTGAAATGTGGTATCTGTGTCTCTGCCCATGCACCTGAATACCATAAAAAGTATCCTAACTGCTTGAGGAGACCTGGGACCTTGTTCCTCACAAGCTGCCCTGGGGCAAATCACTCAGTAAAATCACCCACACCCCAGGATCAAACTTCAAACTGATCACAATGATCACATTGATCCCCCTTTGCAGAATCCAACTTCAATCTGTACAGATACAAATCCTTCATCTGCAGTTCTTCTCCATGAGAAAGTCACATGGCGTTCTTCTGTGGCATTCTTTTGGGTGAAGCCAGAAGTGCCAGCGGTGCACAGCACCAAGAACTCTCATCCCATTACAGCTCTCGGACAAGCTGCATACTTCTTCCAACCACAGTTACCAAGGGATGGGATTTTGTGATGGCTGAGACTATATCTTTGTAGGGTCAAATACTGGCCAAGATGAATACAAAGATAAAATTTATGGTATCAGTGCAATCTGGAGTTTTACCTGTGGGAGACAAATCAGCTCCTAGAAAAGGATGCTTCATTGAAGACTACCTAAATTTACAAGTCATCTTCTAGGATTCCTCTTAATAGCAGCAGCACATTCCTTCCTCTACACCAAATAATTGATTCTGAGGGTCTCTGCATGGAATTAAATGTGGCAAGAGGAATCATGAATTCATGCCTATGGAGCTTTCACGCTTTTCTCACAATAAACAAATTTTCATTTTGTTAAAGACAAATTCAGGAAGAAAGATTGTCTAAATGAAAATAAGATAGTGTTGTGGTTTTAGTAGTGGGGAGGGGGCCATAAAGATGGCTTCTGTGAGAAGCTTCTGGAATTCTTCACCATTTCCAGCAGAGCCAATCTCGGATGGCTCTGAAGATGATGGACATGCCACTGGCCATGTCTGGGCCAATTAGAAAGGTTGGTTACGTCTCTGTGATGACTTATTTAAGGAAAAATCAAAACAAAGTGTGCACGCAGCTGCCTTTAGTTAGAGGAGCAGGAGGAGGTGAGAACACGTGAGGGAGAACAACATGGAGACACCAAGGTCAGTGGAGAAGGAGGGGGAGGAGGTGCTCCAGGTGCTGGAGCTGAGATTCCTCTGCAGGCTGTGGTGAGCCCATGGTGAGACAGGGTGTCCCCCCCGCAGTCCATGGGGTCCATGAGGGATGCAGAGCCACCGCAGTCCATGGGTGAGGTGCCAATGTTGGAGCAGAGAGATGCCAGAAGCCTAACAGCCGTGGATGCCAGAAGAAGCCAGAGTAGCCATGGATGCCAGAAGAAGCCATAGCAGTCGCAGCCCAGTGAGAGGCAGAGACTGAGATAAAAGTCCCGCAGTTTGTGGAGGAGGTGACCNCTGGAGCAGTTTGTCCTTGGAGGACTGCATCCCATGGACGAGTAAACCCACACCATAGAAGTTCACAGAGAACTGTCTCTGGTGGGAGGGACCCCATGGCAAAAGCAGAGGAAAAAATACTCCTTTCCCTAAGCAGGGGAAGAAGATCCTGGAAATGGACTGACCTGAACCCCCCACACCCTGCCCCCCTCACACTGTTGGTGAGGGAGAGAAACGAACGGTGCCTTTAAAGGTTGAATTTTACTTCTCATATCCTCCTTCTAATTCTGTTAGTAATAAATTTCACTTTGCAACTTAAGTTGAGCCTGTTTTGTCCTTGGAGCATTTTCTCCTGGTTCCTTATGTCAACCCATGGACCTTTGGGTTAATTCCCTGGGGGTTTTTTCCCCCCTCTCCTTCCCTCCTCTGCCCAGCTGTGGCAGGGGAGGGAACGGGTAAGCGGCTGCTGTAGGTGCCTGGCACTTAGCCAGGGTCAAACCACGACAGATAGAAAAAGTTGTTCTAACAAATATATAAAAGATTTCTGTGGAAAGAATGAAGTATCTACATTGTGTATATATGTTATTTTGCAAGTGGTTACATTTGTTACAGATTTTTTGCAATATGGCATGAAATAAGTCAGAGTCACATAATCACAGAATGACATGAAGTGTGATTACTGACGCAGTTGTCGCCAGTTTAAAATTGGTTTAACATGGAGGTTTTTTTCACTTATGAACAAATTGTGTTTCAGCTGAATGGAAGGAATGAAGTGGCAAATTCCAAAATATTTAAACTTCTCCATTGTTTATCTCGTTGTATGATTGAAGTAATGCACTTCATAACCATATTGTAGCAGAATACTCCTTCACATTTTTAAAAGATTTTATTTTTATTGTTTGAACATTTTCCGTGTTTGCTTTCTCATCAGTAACGTTCACACAAGCCAGGATTTGAACTGAGTAGTCATAAAATAATAGGCTTTTTTCTTGCTAGCCTGACTAGCCATGAAGAAGCTTTGATTTTAAATTTATTTTTGTGTAGTCAGGGAGTACTAAAGTGAACATGACTTTCTTAATTGAGCATAACAGTACATTTTAACTCTGCAAACAGTGCAGAGTTAAAATGTACCAAACTGCACTGGAACTCAGTGAAGGCCTGAAATGATTCCTGAAATAAGTCAGCAATTGATTTTACATAGCAAGTAAATTTGAGAAAACTGCAGTCAAGGAAGTGACTAAGATAAAGTTTGTTGAGAAGACTGTTTTTCAGCTGTGCAATTTTGCCTGGGATTTGGGTTCACTATATTTCCTGGTATTTTCTCATTCATATTCTTCTAGCAGTCCATGGGCCTCTCTGTCTTTCTATGTGGATGTGGCAGAGACATTGGTGAAGAGAGAGGATTGTAGCTCCAGCTCCTGTCTGATGCTCCAAAGTCTGTCTAACAATATACAGAATGGTGAACGGGAGCTGTACTTCATAGACAGCTCACAGATGGTACTGAACATCTGGGAATGCCAGTGTTGATCTTGTGGAAGAACTCCTACTGAATAGTACCCACTTTTTGATGGGAAGTTCTTATTTTGGTACTGAATTGATGAATCATGTGCAATGTTCAATTTGTGTAACTGTGACTGACAGAGCTGCCCAAGTACAGGAGGTTTATTAAAAAGTTTTCTTTCTATTGGAAGCCAAAGCTCCATGGAGGCAAAATGTAAGAAGGTGATTTGTGCACATTGTACTCTCTGCATGAAACATTTTCATCCATTCTCATTTTCCCATGAACAGGAAACACTTTTAATCTCATCTGTATGTTTCTTGTGAATGTGGGCAAGGTCTGGATAGGGGTTTTTTACTTGCTTTGTTTTCCATGTGAGATGGTGGTAATGGAAGGAAAGTAACCATCTGTACCAAAGGTTTAATGCTTTCAAAAACAGCTTAAACTTCCTTTGTGATGTTTGCTTAAACACAGAGAAAGTAACTCAGAGTTTTGGAAAACGATAAAGCACAATGTCTGTTCCTTGGTTAAGGGGGAGGTTCCCATTTGCAAATCACAGCTTCCAGTTTCCTGTTGCATAAATGATAAAACAAGGACATTTCCTTCTATTTCTCCATATATCTTTCAGCTTAAATTCCTTTCTCAGAAAAACAGTTTTCAAAAGTACAAGGGGGTATAACCCACCACACATTTTCTTCAGTGGCAGTAGGGTTTACATTGTGCTGTGCTGTTTGTAGGCTTGAGAAAGGTGTGCAACAAGCTTGTTCAGTGTATTAGACATGGGCTTTCCACTATTAGGTTTTCACAAATCTCTCATACAGAATTCTTCGTTCCTCTCTCTTAATCTGCTGCTGTGTGAGCAAGCAACAAGTGGTTTCCTGCTATGCACACGAGGCAACATTCCTGAATGTAATGCAGCCTCTTGGTATGTTCCCAGTAGGCCAGAACATGTAAATATCCTCTGGTTTCCATTCTCTCAGCTGTTCCGTATGAAAATCTGGATAACAGCTTAGCAAACTTGATTTTTTGTTCCCTGTTTTTCCTAGCCAGTATGCATTCCTCATCTCATTAAAATGATCTGTATTGTGTATAAATATTTATTGTGTAGAACTGATTAGAATGCCTAAAAGGACCAATGTCATCTTTGTGTTTAACCATGGTAAGAGTCACGTTAGTGTCCTTTGTACCTAGGGCCTGGGGACATGGTTGAGCCAGAAGCACACGCAGGTGCCCTACCAGGCAGTGAATGAGCACAGAGAAAATTAGTTCCATGTTTTTTGTTTTGCTGGAGAAGGCAGCAGGAGAACAATATAGCACTTTATCTCTCTGAGAAGCAGGTCTGTGTTGTTGCCTCTGCATTTATCCACTCCACACCCGAGTATGTGCTGAGGTTTGACACATCCCCTGACTACACCAGCATGAAGCCCACCAGCTGTCCTGGCCTGGCTGAGAGATGGTCTTCCAGAGCTGCACAGGCAGAAGAAAAAGAGCAGAGGGGGCACTTATGGCTATGTGGAAGGGAATTAGGGAACTGCTTCATAAGGCTTGGGGTTTTTTAAAACACATAAGTCTGATATTTGTCATCACGACACTTTGTGTCAATGCTTATAGCAAATCTTGGAGGAGATACATTCTACTGTATCAAAATGCTCTCTGCTCATCTTTCAAGTAGCTGTAGCACAAACTTGGTAGCAGGCCACTATGTCCATTTGAATTAAGCTCAAAAGAAAACATTCACATATGTTTCCTAATCTTTTTTTAGAAGGCCTGTTTCTTACACACTTCATTAATGGATTTTTCCTTTCGTTTATTTCCTGGGAAATCTGTAAGAGTTTAATGATTCCAGAAGAAGGATATACTAAAGACAACACACACACTGAAATCCTCCATTTGGTTTTGTACAAATGGTTTTATACAAAACTTCTGAATTATGTTTATTAAAACACTCTTTCCTGTCAACAGGCCAAAAATATGACAATATTAAAAAACTGTATTAATTGTTTATGCTTAATACTTGACTACTCTAATGGCAGTTGTTCCTCTCAGAATATCCACTTGGGCCTTGCAAATGATATTTTTAAAAGCTGAGAGTGAAATATTCCTTTTAGTAAATCCATTTTTAGTTAATTGGGAAAAAAACTAATGCTCTGCTAGCATGTCTTCACAGATGGGGTGACATAAGGTAGCTTCTGACACTGTAGATATTTAAAGCATGATGCAGCTGAGAACTGGGAGGTCTTAGCTACAAAGAGCACTGAAAGGATTCGACATGAGAGAAAGGCTGACATGAGGAAGACCTAGCTGGGTTGACTTTTTACTTCACAGGTTCTAATGAGCTCACTTAACATTTTCCCCAGTAAAATTAAGACCTTAAAGGATGCTGATAAATCACCCAGATCCTCTCTTCTTAGTTAAAACTCTCTACAGACTTCTTTTATTTGCTTCTCCTTTATGTGTATGACAAGCTCTCTTCTGAAGTGAAGAGGGAGATTTTCTCTAGGATTTAGCCAAGGTTGCACTTATATTCTTCTTGTCTCGAATGCAGCACCAGTTTACACAGAGGAAAGGTATTTCTCTTTCTTTATTCTAGTTTGTGCAAAGCATGAGCCAGGTGGTAACCCACAAAAGGCTGGCTCCCCAGTCATCAAAATTTTACACCATTTGTACATTTTAGCAAACAAAAAACTCATGGTTCATTGGCTGCAAGTTACACAGTTGTCTTATTAACTAGTATTATACCGTTGTTGTGGTTTTAGTAGTGGGGAGAGGGCCGTAAAGATGGCTCATGTGAGAAGCTTCTGGAATTCTTCACCATTTCCAGCACAGCCAATCTCTGATGGCTCTGAAGATGATGGACATGCCACTGGCCATGTCTGGTTGGTTACATCTCTGTGATGACTTATTTAAGGAAAAATCAAAACAAAGTGTGCATGCAGCTGCCTTTAGTTAGAGAAGGAGGAGGAGGTGAGAACNGAAGTTCACAGAGAACTGTCTCTGGTGGGAGGGACCCCACGGCAAATGCAGAGGAAAAAAAACTCCTTTCCCTAAGCAGGGGAAAAAGATCCTGGAAATGGACTGACCTGAACCCCCCACACCCTGCCCCCCTCGCACTGTTGGTGGGAGGGAAGGAGAGGGTGCAGGGAAAGGAACGGTGTCCTTTAAAGGTTTAATTTTACTTCTCATATCCTCCTTCTAACTCTGTTAGTAATAAATTTCACTTTGCAACTTAAGTTGAGCCTGTTTTGTCCTTGGAGCATTTTCTCCCCGTTCCTTATCTCAACTCATGGACCCTTTTGTTAAATTTTTTTTTCCATTTTCTTCTTTTCCCTTTTCCCTCTCTCCTTCCCTCCTCTGCCCAGTTGTGGCAGGGGAGGGAACGGGTGAGCGGCTGCCATGGGTGCCTGGCACTTAGCCAGGGTCAAACCACAACAACCTTCCACTGGTAAAATGATTATCTCTCTTGTCATAGTTATTCTATATGTGCATAGTTTCTCTTCTTTTGAGTTGGTGGGTTTCTTTGTTGGTGGCTGTGAGTCAGTGGTCTCAGTCTGCCAGAATTACTTTTTACCCAGTTGGAGCTGGTCTCAGCACAGTTGCTGTGTTTGCCTTATTAGTTTCTTCCTTATCTTAGGAATTCTGCCAGAAGTCCTTGTGGCACATAAATTATGCTTTGTTTTTGTCCACTATCAGCAGTATGTCCTTTTCCCCAAGCTTTGTCAGCCTCCCACTAGCTCTCAGATCACTGAAACATGTCAAGCTTTAAACCCTAACAAGACAGTTCTACCAACAAGTAATTTGTCTTTTTATACCTGGCCATCATTCTGAAGCCATGTTTTCTTGAAGAGAAGTGAGTGTAAGATGGGAGCTAAATATTGCTTTATGTCAGGCTCTAACATCTCTTTTATGAAAGCAGATAAAGCTAGGTAGCAGGGACCATTATTTCATTGCCACCCCACCATACCTTGGGCAGGTGTTTTCTGTCTTCTACACAGGGATCTGTCCATATTTAACTTGGAGATATCCTGTATGGTTTCAGCTGAGGAACAGTATTGTGCCTCCTAACCTCCTAATCTTTCTGAGGCCTTGTGTGATAGAGGAGACAAATAATACCCATTGCATCAGATTTTTATAAAGGAAGAGAGAGTCCAGTGTAAGGCAGCTGACTGGAGAAATCACCTCCTCACCTTGCAGTGTCATGCCAGGCCCAGCCCATAGGTGGAGAAAAGACACAGTCCTCTGCAGTCATAACAAGTGTGTGTGGGCGTGTGACTGACCCTTGCACTGCCCCAAGCCTAAGAACAGCACTGCTGTGGGACTCATTAACCTGGGTGGAGACCCACCAATGCTGGCATACAGCAAGCATCTAATTTCTAGGTATTTTGTTCTTTATCTCCTTATCTGTGACCCACTGTAATACCAGTAATACTACTTATGACATTGACCCATGCAGCCTGCAGCAAAAGTCCCAATACCTGTGTTAATGAAAGGAACACCCTGGTGGCTGCCCTTGGCCTCCTTAGGGTTTGAGGCAGCAAGCCATGTTGCTCTTTCGTTGTGAGCAAGCTCCTCTGTCCTAATTCAGCTTCTGAGTTTGGGCTAAATTCCTAGAAGATTTTTTAAAAATTAAAAGCAAAAATTTCTGAGATTTCTAAGCAAGGCTTAATAACTCCAGAAGTTCACCTCTCCTAATTATTGATGCATTGCTTAGATAAACATCTCTTTCTTGTAGAAAACAGTCTTGTCCCACTTGCCCAGAAAAGTTATTCCTTCTTCCACTCTCTGTAAGTAACCTCTTTCAAAGCTTCCTTTGCCCAAAGTTGCATTGAAATGAACACTGATAATAGGAGTCTGTTTCTACCTTGGTTGCTCTTCCCTTAAGCTTTAAAAAACTTGCTTTTCTTGTTACTGCAAGGTGAGAGGTTCCTTGTTATACAAAGTCTCTTGCCAAAATTCAGGAGGCACTGCTGATCTTTAGGGTAATGAGCTGCAGGTTGGTGCTAATCACATAAGGGCAAATTTGCAGCAGTACTTGTCAGCTACCTCTGCATCTATCCAGCATGGTGCCAGCCCCATCTCTGTCGTTCTGATCTGGGACCTTGTGCAACGGGCAGAGCTGAAGGCTGAACTATTTCATCTACTTGTGAGTGAGCTATGGTTAACACAGGTTAAACATGCTGAGCTGGGTATAGCTCAGTTAAATAAACCGATGGGCTGAGAGGATGGAGACTGGGAACAGAACAGACAAGTTCTGCCACCATGCTCCTCAAAGCAGTCCTTAGAGTGGTACTAGGCAGAGAAGCTGTGAGATTACACCTCAGCACTCCTGCTATCACACAGGGGTGGCTGTAGTGCAATGAGTGGACATGCAATGTGAAGAATGTTTGGAAGTGGGCTTGGCTAACCTGGGGATTGTTAACTTACATCAGTGCCCGCTTCCTTTTACAAAAAAATACAGACTTCTTTTTGCTTGCTTACATCTACCCATGCAGGACACATTTTTTCAATAAAGAGTTAGACTAAGTTGATGTCTTTTAATATGCCCACACTATTTCAGAAAATACTCTGAAATGGTGCTCTCTGTGAATGCTTCTGCAGGGAGATCTCTCTTAGAATTTAAGGTACTAAAACCCCTTCTTGTTTAAAGTTAGGAAATATGTATGAAGCTTTGATACAGAGTCTCAGCTAGCACAGCTAAAGGAAGGTGATTTTATGGGAAGTTCCAGTCTGGAGAAAAAGTATCATCAGTAAGTGTTTTTAGTGATTCCATATAGATCTCTCATACAGTGAAACAAAAATAAAAACAACAGCCTACACTGGAAAGGATTCTTTTGTTTGTAATCAGCTTTTAGGAAGAAAAACACCTGCTATAGAGAGAATCCTCCCAGTAGGCTTGGATGGTTTGATATTGGGACACATATGGGTCACATGAGCCACACATGGGTCACAGCAATGTTAGGCAAAATGGTCAAAATGGTTTAATCATTCACTTGGAGAGCTTCAAATATCAATACTTACCCAGGGGCTTCCTGGTATTCTGAAGTTCTGAACCTCCCTGTGTTTACTTGGAAGCTACAGATATCCCCACAGTTTGATGTAATCCTCTTGAAGAACTTCGATTTTTAAAAACACTTGGAATATTTTAGAAAAAAAATTATAATAACTTCTAATAGAGGACACCTGGCCAGCTGGAAGACTGTTGTAACAGTGAGATCTTCCACCAGAAATTACAACATCTGCACAATCTCCAGATTTATATTACTTTGGCCATCCTCTGCTAAGTAAAGCAAATTGTTATTTCTAGACTTGTTTGTCAAATGAAGGAGCTGGGACCTGAGATTCAGTTTGCCCAGGATCAGACAGACTGGCAGCAGCAGAATCTGAGTTTAATCTAGGTATTTCTAGCTTCATGTCCCAAAAATTTATAGGCTACAAACCCGGAACATTTTCTTCACACTTGGTGACAGGTAGATTCAGTAATCACTGCTCAGGTGTAATGAGAAGGTAGACTGTTGCATTTTTGCTTTATCTGGCTGCTAGGCCTGTCTCAATACAAACAAGTTACACAGGCAGCAGGACTTTAAAGGAATGCTGAACAAAAGCCAGGGTTGTTCTATTTTAGAGAAGAGGTAACTTGGGGGTCATACAATCCTTGTTCATGTAATTACAGGAGTGCTTCAGGAGAGAAAGGTATAATCTGTTCTCTCTGCTGGATAAGATAAATGCAGCTGGCTGAAATTACAGGAAGGGAAATTTAGATTAGATCTTTTCCACTTGTTAAGATAGTGACAAATTTGAGAAGATTACATGGGAGAAAGAAGGATATCCAGGCCCAAAAATAGGGGTGGTTAAAATGGTGTTCGTGCATTCACACAGCTGGTATGGAGTAGATTAGCATCTTTATCCTGTGAAATATGGACTACAGAGTAACAGTCCATGAGACATACAAGGCCCAAGCAGCATGCAAGCACAATGTGAAAACAATCTAAAGATACCCCCTCAGTCTGCACCTAGTCCCCTACCTCTGCCCCCTACTCTGAAGCATTATTTGACATTTTGGAGGCAAAAATACCATTTTGTGAAACCTTGGTCAACACTTTGACCAAATTCTAATTTACCCATGTATTACCACCTGTATTACCCGCTAATCATCCTCGGATTCTGTAATGCTTAATGGCTTGTAGCTTTTTCTTTCCTGACTAAAGAAGGTTGTGACTTTTTTGAACTACTTGCCTTTCCAGGTTCCCCCCACACATATTGTCTAAGTTAATGTCAATTTCTGTGAGAAAATAGCTTGTATTTATACCTGAGGATTTTTACAGTGGTTTGATAACACGCAGCTACTGCCAGCAGCCAATCCTTTTTCACTGACCCTTCTACATTTTGAGTGACTACCACAACAATCAAGGATGCCTCAAGATTAAACATTGCAATGCAGCTCTGCCCCCTATATGTCATGAAGAATTTCTTGCTGGGATCAATGCAGACCCAGGGAAGGATGAACAAGGGTGAATGTCGTGCCATAACTCGGCTCTGCTGATATTTTCATCAATCCTTCTCTGTTTTCTTGATGTTGGGGGAGCAACTCAGGTATTCACCAAAGAGCTGCCCTTTGGTAACCAGGAACTCTTCCTGCTGCTAGCAAAGAGAATGAAGGCATTCTCTAGTTAGAGCTGGCAGGATTTGAAAGGCACCGCTTGTGTTAGTGTTGAATCACCAACCTATGGCCTTGTTTGCCTGCTGGCAGGGCACATGTATCACAAGGAACTTCTGCCAGTGGTAACAAAGAGTACAACATTTTGTGATCTCTCTCTTCCTACGGATTCACTCTTTTAGTCATATCTCATGCACTCTTATCACTATTTCCCATCTCCCATTTGTGTCCTGGTGGATATCTTTGGTGAGAAAAAAAAAGTGCCTAGATGAATAGATCACTGGCCAATGCTGACTGCTGCCCAAAGAGATGTGCTTCTCCCTGTCTTTGCCTTGGAACAAGCATAAATAAAGTGTTTATTTCCATTAAATTAATTTTCCCTGAGACCTCTGTCCTACATTTGTTTGAAATTAGCTAACCAGTTCAAAAGATGCTATGGGAAGCAGACAGATGAACAAACAG
>VYZT01017489.1:46729-58490 GCA_013400735.1 Pomatostomus ruficeps | reverse complement strand
TAACCCCATAAGCTTTTGTTTTCTTAGAAAACCCAACTAAAACAAGAACTGTTTAATCAAATTGTTGCTGCCTGTGTGTTGGTCAAGTTAGGCACTCAAGAAAAAGCCTGCACCTCAAAAACCATGGGGGACAAATCCAGCAGGCTCCCTGGGGAGTCTATATGAATATGTTTGTATTTTAATATTTATAGTATTTGTATTTGTATGTATATCTTTGATGAATATAAATTCCCTGTCCAGGCTGATCTGATTGTGGTTCTGTTACAGCTTCAGCAGACTGTGGGCAAAGGAGATGAAGACACCCTTGTGGCAGAAGGGCAGGACTGAATACAGAAGGACTGGGGTTGGTCCCATCTGTGATGTTGCCTTCTGTTGGGACTAGAGGGAGAAGCTAAGGCAATGGGTCTCAGGATATGGCAAGAGGGGAACCACTGAACCTCGGTACAAAGCATTTCTTTCTAGGGCACCTTTATTCACTTCCTTATCATGTCATTCATGGATGTTTTAAAAGTCGAACATTGACTTCTAAAAAAATATCACTTAGATTGAATTGTGAACTTTTTGGGTAAGGAGCAATGCTAGTAAGCATTCTCCACAATTTGATCTCTCTCACGGAGTACGCAGTACTTACATGAATAGTTTTGGCTGTCTGTACTGTACCCAATTTACTGCAATATGCTCTAATCTTTGAAAGCATTTCACTGTGTTCATTTTCAGGATGGCTTTCATCCTCCAGTCCACTCCAAGTGTATGAGTTTTCCCCATAGTTGTCCAGTCTATCACTGCAATTCCATTTGAATTTCATAGTGCCATATCCTAAGGATGATTCTAGTCCATAAGGGGAATTTTTGATGAGTGATTTGTCTTGTTTTAGAGAAGATCTTGGTGGCTTGAGATCCATTAGTTGTAGGCAGAGTTGTATGGTGTGTATACTATAACCTGCCCGATCTTCTATGGGCTCTGATCCATAGGAAAACCCATGACTGTGGCTGTTAAGACAGATTGCGTCCCTCTGTTCACTTCCACTACCTTCCTCTACTAGATCTGCAGCCATAGACTTTAGCCAGATTAAAATGCTGGAGTCTATGCCTAACCCCTGCCAAGTCTTGTAAAGTATTCCTTGGATCCCAGAGATCTTCTGGCTTTATTAATTTCAAACATGGCTTCCTAAAGAGTATAAAAGACATTTGACAAACTCTTTTTGCCAGGTTACCTCAGTGCACACAGCACAATGAGTCTTTCCATGTATTTGAATGTTTCATATCCAGAAGAGACCCTTGGTGAGGTACTTGCAAATCCTCAGGCTGCATCAAGTGCAGCTGTATGGCTTGAGGTCTATAGCCTCAATACAGAGATTACCTTTGTGATGTACATGTTCCATTCAAAAAATGCATTCCCTGCAGGAAATGCAGGGAGAATGCAGGAAATGCAAAAGGGATTCCTGTCATGCCACCAGATGATTTGGCAGTTGTGTGTCATCATAAGCCTGCAGTATTTGTTTTCTTTAGAGATCAAAGCCATTATTTAAGCAAGTTATTGTAGCAATAATCACATTCCCATAATGGGAAGTAGAAAGATTTTCCATTGTATTCTTGGCCTTTGCTAACATCCAGTGCAAATCTGCTTGCCTTTAATAGGTGTGTCCAAAGAAGTGCTGGATGAGTTCTTTGGAAAAGCTGAGCCTTTATATTTTACCTACAGAAAACAGTGAGCTTCTCATGGTATCAAGGGAGCCACTAACACATTTACAAATACTGACTTGCAAAGAGGAAAAAATGTTCCATCCAATTCAGAAAATTCCCTCAAACTCAAATCCAAGATATGAGTCAGGTTTATTAATCTGAGCTCATTGATTGAAAGGTTTTCCCCATTCAAGCAGGAGGATGGAAAGACAAACCTGAGTGCCTCAGGAATACCATTGTCTTCTTTTGCCATTCAGTTCCAACAAGCCCAGGCAACCTGGGGAAATTCAAGCCCTCCTTGACATCTCATTCCACAAAGCTCACTCCTAAGGTAGCTGGGCTGGCTGGCTATTTTGTGGCCACTTCGAATGTAGTAGATGCACTTCAACACAGTTCTTGACCAGCTAAAAATGTGAATGTGAATGTGAGATCTTTGGGTCCTGGATTTATAAAGTAGTGGTGTGTCTGTCTAATTTAATGTACGTGACTGCCTGCAGTGGGACTGAACCCTGTGTTTAGTAGGGACTGAGAGGCGCCTGGCTGAGAGACATTTGGTTTATTGCCATGTAAAGAGCAGCCTTTTCACACTGAGTGTAACACTCACTTGCATCTGTGGTTTGATTGGATCATTTAACTTCTCTACCTTGGTTGTTTCATCTGAGAAGTCAGACTGCTAGGGCTGGCATTTTTGACAACAGGAGTAGGAGGATTAATTAATGAGTGAGCACCCTGGACTTCAGACAAGTCTACCAGTATGAAAAACTATAATTAAGAATTGCTTGTCCTGCACTTGAAAACACTTGCACACAGCCTTATCCTGAGCACAGCTGACTGTTCGCCACTAGTACATAAGGCAGTGAAGGCTGAATGTGCTGAGTAGGATTGGAATCAGACTAAAAATTTACTTTTAAGACAGCCATTGAAAATCCAAAGTTTAGGAAGAACCAAGACACATTCCGAAGGCCAAGGCTGGAAGTAATAGCTTTCCACCAATTCCAGCCAGCTTTGAATGAAGCTTGTATCTCCCAAAACTGTCTCAGATAGCTCACCACCATACATACCTCATCATCTTCTGCTTCTCTCAGAAAACAGGAATCCAGCAAGTTCTTCAAGCCAGAAAAGAGTATTTCTGACATCAAGGAAAGGGAAGAAAATAGCATGTTGCTTCCGCACCAGCTATCAAAAATCTAGCATTCTAATTAAAAATATATAAATGGAAAAGAATTGTGAAGGATTGGAACACATACTTGTGGAACTGAGCAGTTTTTCTCCCTTGAGCTGGTTTTTGAGTTGGATTTGATCTTGAGAAAATTAGGGTGTTGTAAAGCTGGCTTGATGAAATTGTAAGAAGTCAATATGGCGAAAAAAATTGTGACCCAAAGTCAAGTGGGTGAAAAAAATCAAGTTTTTGGAAAAAAAATAAGTAAGGATCTTTAGATTTGAGGAAGTCAGGAGCAGCACATCTGTTCCACCTGTAGGCGCTGGATCCACACGGTGATGGTGAATGATAGGGACTTATAAATGATAGGCAAGGCCCACCAACACTCTTGGTTGTTCAGATAAAATCTGCTTTGGAGGAAATTCAATCTCCATGCTAGAGTATTGCATTATCCATTTCATGCCTTCTGCATTCCTGGTGAGGATTTTCTGGAAGGAAGGGGAAGGAAGAGATAGGTGCTATATAGCAGCTACCCTGGCTTTTAGTACAGGCATCTAGGGTGCAGAGGAAGATGTATGCAAATGGTGAAAACTAATGCTGTGGGCTATGGCAGAGGAGTGGGTGAGAGCTGTTTTACCCAGTTGCTGATGGGAGAGTAAGGCTGGGGCAAAGAGCAGGGGGAGCAGGAGGTGATAACAGCAATTAATTTGAGGGGAAAAAAAGTAGGGAAAAAAAGTTCAAATTCAAAATTATGCTCCTTGGCTAGAGCACTCTGCATAGGGTGAGCCTAGCTAAATGTGGCATTTGGCACAACTGTCAAATGGTAGGAAGGAATGAGAGTGGGACAGGTAGGAACTTCCTACGCATTTCCTGCTGCTTCAAATAATATAAAATGTCAAGTTTGTTCCTGCATCTCATTGAAGTGTTGGCGCCAGGCCATGGGCAGGGTGATAATTAACAATTAGCTGGGAAAAGAGCAATATTAATAAAATAAATGATTGCTAAGGAGATAGGGAGCATGAGTGTTGGGATGTATGGCAGTGAGGCTGGGACTCTTCACCAATAGGGCAGCAGTGCTACAGAGCAGGAGAGCAGAGGTACTGAGAGCTCCAGTGTTGGGGTATGGGTTTGAGTGCTGTAGGAGGCCAGGGCTGTGAGGAACAAGAGGTGGAGTTTGGTTGTGAGGAAGTGAGGTGGTACAGGAGACAATGGACATTTAGAGGATGCATGCTGACATTGATTTTTGGGGAGGGAAAAGAGAGAGATGAAAAGTTCGTAAGGAGGTCTGGTATCTGACTTTGGAGAAGTGTAAGAAATTGTAGAAGATTTACATGAGAAGAGAGGACGGGAATCTTCACCTGGTAGTCAGTTTTCTATCCACATCTTCAGTGTGTGATGCCAGGTGTATGCTCCCTGCCTCTTGATACAAAGCTACACCTGCCTTCTAGCTCTGTCTTCCCAATAACCTCGGGGCTGTTGCTCTCCTAAGATTTTCCATCCCTTCCTATGACCTTCCAGGCTGGTATTAGCCCAGTATGCTGTGCAGCAGCCTTGTGTGGCAGGCTGCCCCAGGAAACCAGACACAGAAGAAGAAAACACCATGCTTGGTGATACCACCCACTGCACAGCAGACCATGGCTGTTACCATGGTGCTGCACCACAAGAGTGGCTGTCTCCGGTGTCACACTCTGGCTGGACACATGATACTTCTGTCTTGAGTCTTGTTCAGTTTTGGCTGCTGTTCTCTGCTGTGGGAATGAAAGGTGTTTTCCTTTGTTTAGAAAACCTGCTGAGAGACCTTCCAGCTGAGACCTTCCAGTTCTGACCAAAGCCAATAATGATCTGTTCACACTGGCTAGGCTCACTCTGTCCTAGTGAAATGGGCTTGTCCCTATTTAACTTTCCACCTGTCTTTTGTGACTGATGTGTGCTCGCTGCCTGGGCAGAGCTGGGGAGAGACGTGTGCTCATCCATTTCCAGCTCTCTGCTGTTAACACCCACTGCAGATTTGTTTAAGCAGAGGAAGTGATCTTGTTAGTACTTTTCTTCAGAGCAATGTTGTTTCCATTTTTGACTGCAGGATTTCAGCCAGAGGCTGCTGTATGAACATACCAGAGTTACAGGCCATAATTATCTCATTTTGGGGAGGAGAGTGGGGTGATATGCCTTACATTTGCCCAGCTCTGAAAGCTGCTTGTTGCATGTCAGTGCAACCCACAATTGTAGCTGCAGCAGTCCTTCTCTGACTTGGGTTTTCCAGGTGCTGATAGTCTTGTAAAAAGCTGTCTACCCTACAAAAAAAAAGGCCATTGAATAAATGTTCTTTTCCCCTCCTGTCTCACTGGCTTTGTACCTGATGTGCAGTCTCAGTCCTCTGAATCATCTGTAGCAGGATAAAGAAGACACTCATGAAAAAGGGAAAACTGTGCAGGAGATTCAACAGGAGTATGCCAGCATCTAAGGAAGCCAAAACCACAAAGCCACCATATCTTGGCTTGAAATGTATGCTTCCCTTGACGATAGCATACCATTCAGTTACAGTATTTGGCATCTCCTTTCGAGGTCAAGAACAGAACGATTTCTGTGAGACTGGCTAAGGTTTTCATAGAAAGAATAATGCTGTGTAGAATCACATATGTTGTTCGGGAGGGTAAAAGACCACCTGGAGCATTTCTCTTCTGCTCAAATACAGTATCTCCTCACCTGTGTGTTTTGAACACCACTGCTGATGTTTATGCAAAACATTCTTTTTTCTTGTGGCTGGTAGTCTAGATGGGCTACTTTGCTAATGAGTCCATCTGGTTACCAAATACAGACACAAAGTAGGGAGGGCAAAAGGAATCAGTGAGACTAGGGCAGATGGGGCTCTGAGTGGAAGCCTCCTAAGTCATGCTTAGGCAGAGGTTTTTCACTTATTTTGAGATGGCCTTTGATAATCTGGTTCAACAGATGAAAATATAGTTGGGTGCTTCAAACTGAGAGAGAAAAGTTTCTCTTTCCTTACATTATTCCCTGGCTTTTCTGCTAGGCACTGTATCCTCTGGGAAAGAGCTGAGGAGATGTGCATGCCAGATTGACTTGTGGGGCTGATGATTCTGGTGTGATGCATGTTCTGTAGTACAAGGCAGTGTGTCCCTGTTAAGTTAGGGCAGAGTTAATTTCTTCTCAGTAGCTGCTACAGGGCTGTTTTTTTTGATACAGAGTGAGAATGGTGTTGATAACACATTGATGTTTTGGGTTTTGCTAAGGGATGTTTATCCTAAATCAAAGACTGTTTTACCCTTGTCTCATGCTCTGCCAGGGAGGCAGTACGCAAATGAAAGTGGGAGGGGCATGCCAGGACAGGTGACCCGAAGCGACCAAAGGGATGTTCCACACCACAAAACGTCGTGCCTGGTATGTGAACTGGGGGGAGTTACCTGGAAGGGTGGATGATCTGGTTTCAGGAAGGGGAGGTCTTGCTCAGTCAGTGGGTGGTAAGCAATTGCATTGTGCATCACTTGTTTCTTTTTTATTATTATTGTTATTATTTACCATTATTATTTAGTTTATTTTCACTACTAAACTGTTTTTATCTCAACATACAGGTTTTACTTTGATTCTCCTCCCCATTCTGCTGGAGTGAGGAAGGAGAGGCGAGGAGATTGAGTGAGCAGCTACATGGTGCTTAATTTCCATCTAGGCTTAAACCATGACACAGTGAAAGAACCTTTCCCTCATGTTCTCCTAAGGCCAAATCTATCCTTGCCATATGGATGACATTGCAAATAAACCAAAACGTGATTCTGTCCTTTACCCTTTATGTGGCAAGTTGGGGGAAGGGAAAGAGTCTTCGTGATTTGATCCCAAGAAACCTCCATCTAATGATCTAATGTGGCACAGATCCAGACAGAGAAACAACACTGAGCTCCTGGGAACTGGCTGAAATTTCCTTTTCCCTGCCTCCACTGCTGGCGTTCCACTTGCTAGAGTATCCTGAACGTCTAGACCCGGCCTTTTGCTTCTCTGGCAGGAGCAGGATGGAGGGCTTACCCCCATGCAGAGAGAAGGCAAGGTTGTACTCTTAGTGCTGGGAAGCAGTAGGAACAGGACTTGGTAGGACTCAGTAGCCCAGGAACAACCAACTATTTCTCTGTCACTTTTGGACATGTTTGGGAAGAACATGGCCGCTATCAATCTGGCTGCGACCCTTCCTCATGGTCTTCACTCCAGCAAACTTTTAGTAGTGTCCCTAGGTTACACTGTGATTGCTGCATTGGGCTGCCACTTTTGGAGGGAGTTGGCAAGGAAAAGATTTAATGACCTGTCTCTGCTGTGGGCTCATCAGTCCCATGGAAACATCCAGGAGGTGTAGTTTTTTGTTGGGGAGGGGATGGCAGCCTGCTCAGATGGTTGTACTTACTACAGATGGGCTGATTTCAGGATTCTGCAACCCTTTCTAAAGAGAAGGCCAAAGAGACAGACTTGCTAGGCATGGGGAAGAGCAAGGGTTAAGGTTAAGAGAGGAGGTGACAGCAGAGACCCGTGAGGTAACCACGAACCTTCCAAAGCTGGGATATTCAGCAGGATTTTCTGTGTTCTTCAGTTTGACTTCGGCTGATAACGAGATTTCTAAAGACTCACTCAGCAGGGAAAGTACCAGTGCTGGTGCTGTGAAGTCCCTGTTTTTGAAAATAAATATAAAATTGGTGATCCCCACAGAATAACAAATGTTTGAGATTTCCCATCAAATGGTCTGATTCTGGCCAGTTACAGGGCTCCCCAGGCAGGGAATGTTGGTCATTTCCTTTCCTCCCAATGAACATGTCAGATGGAGGAGGGAGTGAAGTGAGATCTCTGGATTGTTTCCTGGGCATAGCAAGACTCTACAGAATTGTCCCTGGGGGAAGGAGCAGGACAAGAGTCAGTTAACCCAAAAAAGGGAGGTTTCCAGGAGCTCTGGGTATGAGGCCAAACAAACCTGACAACCTGTGAGGAAAAAGCCAAGTGAAGAATGGTGATACTGGCATGGCTTGCAGCATACACCTTCTCACAGTGAAGCTGGCTAAGTAGTCAGTGTGTTCACTGGCCCATTCCATGCTGTGGCTGGGCCTTACTATAATGAATTATAGTTGACTCTTTTTAAGAAATAATAGGAAGGCTACCATCTTTAAACATGCCCAGTTTTTCTTAATCTGCACCTTGCCTCCAAGTTTGCTGTTCTCCTTGTGCTATTAAAGCTTCTTTTCCACTCTTAATTCAGAAAAAAATATGGTTGTGATGGTGACTATGTTTTTCTGAGTAAAACAAGAAAAAAAATGTTTTCCCAGCTGTGTACAGAAATTCCAGACACACACAGGAAAATCCAATAAATTATTAACTCAGCCTTTCCATCTGTAGATAGTGGTGTTTCTGGTTAGGATTTTTTTTTTTTTTTAATCGCTAGCCGCCTTCTCCCTCAAGACAAAAGAGAGTCTCTTTGATTTGAAATGCAATGTCCTGAGAAATTCTGTGGTGAGTACCTGGATGACTGCTTACTTGTGGTCTTCTGCCTTTTGAATAAGGAAACATTATTTGGAAGTGAGTTTCCTGTACTATTTCCCTGTGAGAAGAGAATAATGAGCAAGACTGCAACTTCATGGGCAAAAAATTACAGTTTATGCATTGGTTACTCTTTGCAGAACACTAATTTTGATACACTCCTTTTTTATTTTTCTTCTTATTTTTTTTTCTTTATGGGGTGGGGTAGTGAGGTAGGGTATTTTCAGCTGTGACTTTTTGACCCAGACAATTAAGATTGTCTTAGAAAATGGTGAGAAGAGATTGGTGCTATCTGGCTGGAGCAGGCACTGACATAGCAATGCTCAATCTATGCATCCACCTAGCTGCTGCCTTGTTGATGAGAGAAAGCACCCTATGACCCCTGTGTTGTGACCAGAAGCAGGTTTGACCCATGTGTTGTAGTCAGAAAAACAAGTTTGGTTTGTTGCCCTGCTCCCACTCTGGTGGTCAGGTGTGGACTTGCATGACAAGCACACCTTGGCAGTCCTTAACACTGCCTGTCTTGCCCATTTTTCTGTTTATTGACCTCTTGTTTTCTACTCTAGTTGCAAACAAGCAGTCCACCATAACTACTTTTTTTGCCCTGGGTACCAATTTTGCTACCTGGCATACCCACACATTTTCAATACCATGACCTGGGCAGTCTCAGTTGGCAGCATTACTAGAGCACTGTTGGCCTTGCAAGGTTCTGCTCCCCAAAATACCACCAGCAACTGCCTTTGCAGTTTGGCCACTTCTGGCACAAATCCCTCTTACCCAAGCTGTGAGATCCAGCCATCCCTCGTGGTGCTTTCACACTTCTGTCTGCTGCAGCCACCAGCTCCTGAGATTGTCTCCCATTTCCCATGCTCTGCTCAGCCTCAGCCTCAGCCCAGCACACAGGCACAGGTATGTCGCCTGACCTGTGTTGGGTCCATGCTCCCCATCACTGCCCATGGCTGGGGAATTTGGAGCAACTTAGCCACTGCACAGGCTGGATGTGACTGTTTGCCATCTTCACACAGGCTGAATGTGGGTTTTTGGTTTTTTTAAAATTTCTATTTGGGTTGTGTAAAAATACATGCTGTATGATCAAAATGAAATTTTTAAGCAATTAAGACTGCTGTCTAACTGTGATATGTAGCTCATAACTACTTAGCAAACTGCCAGTCTTTGTGTCCACTTTTGGTGACTTCCCTTTTTTTTTTTTTTTAATATAACTAGCTGGCAACTTATACCAAGCCTTTGGACAAAAAATACAGATTTCCTTCATAAATATACTAACCTCACCACATTTCTCTGCTTATTGCCCATTCACAGAAATGTTTTAGGATTTAATATGGCTCTTCTGCAGAAAACAATGACAGTGATGTAAGAAACAGCAGTCTGTGCCAATCTCAGCACCCTATCACCCTCCTTTGCAGTGAAGCTAACCAACAGCTAGATGCCCACATAGCAGAGGCTTGCAGGATCATCCTGCCCCGGGCTGGCAAATGCTCTCCCAGTCCTTTGGCACAGAGCATATTCCTGGCATCCTAAATGGCTGGGTGACTCAGGCCAGATGCCTGGATCAGAGAGAAATGGTCAAATTTTTCTCAACACAGCTAGGGGGGAAAGAGATCCAAATGGGAGTGCAGTGGCTGCATCCGACACCTAGATGCCCAGGACAGGGGGATGTGCCTTGCAAGGGACATCACCAGCCCTCCACTCCACACTGCGTCTGCTCCCAGCTGGCTCCTGGCCTGTAGTCACATGACCTCAGCCTGTCAGGGAAGGAGGCAGGCAGAGTGCATCAACTCCTTGGAGACCCAGGCGCTGGGTGGTTTCTTTTTCCGCTGCATTAGCCAGCTCAGATGTGGCACAGATGGGGAATCTGCAGCCTGTGCCCCCACACCGGCTCCCGGGGCCTCAAGGGTGTCTGACAGATGGGACAAAACCCTGGCAGGGCCAAAACATGTTTAGCATCACAGCTGTGGCTGGGGGAGAGAGGTGAATCCCTTCAGCACATCATCCAGCCCTGCCGGTGCAATTCAGCCACAGACGATGGGCATGGACGAGCTGCATTACAGGGACCTCTTTGGGGCCCGTGCCAGCACTTTCAGGGGATGGAAGGACAGGTTTTCACCCACCTGTTCCCAGAGGACAGAAATGACTGGACTGGAGCGTTGCTGAGCAGGGCAGGGGGCAGATCCTGTGCTGCTCCTGGGATGGATGGGTAAAGACAGCCTGTGGTGCTGGGGAGCAGGTGAAAGGATGGGGAGAGGGGAAGTTATAGGGAAAGAGCAGAATGCCTTCTGAAGTACAGTGTACACCACTGAGGCACCCAGATGACAGAGACGGTGCAGTCTGCTGCTGGGTGATGTGGGTGTAAAGCAGGAGCACTGCTGTTTGGGTAGCATGGAGCTGGAAGTGGTGAGAGAGGGTTCAGGCTAGGAGAAGCTGTGTGAACTCTACGTGCCACAGCTCTGTTGGGAAGAGCATGGGGAGGTGCTGCTGGATGGAGCCCCCAGAAAAGCCGGAAGAGCCTGGAGATGGTGCTGCTACCCATCTTATTGCCAAAGCTTCAGGCCAGGGTGCTTCAGCATTATGCCTGGATTCATGTTCATCTTGCCAGAAATGATTTTTTTTTTTTTCCATGGGGCTGTAGAAAGGCTGAGATTGCCTAGTGCTGGCAGGGAGGGTGGCTCTACCACTGAGCTGTGAGGTCAGTGGGGAACACGGCAGGGCTACACTCTCTCCTCAGGCACAGAGGTGCTGCTCTGTCTGGGTGTGGTACACTTGTGTCAGTGGCTTCCTGGTGATGCACTTCTGCCACCAGCACTGTCCAAAGCCTTTCAGAAGAGCACAGCATTAGAAAACAACCTTGCCTACCACCTAACACGCAGCATTTTTCTACTCATGCTCAGGATGAAGCAAACATACAGTGTGCTCAGTGACTCCTGGTCCTTGGAGATTGTTCCAGAAAGCTTATCCTCAATTTTGATGTGTTAAAAGCAAAGAAGTTTTCAGCTACCGCTGAACAAAAGACAAATATATGGAACTTAGAGAAACTGACATCCTTCCTTATGCAGTCTGTCAGCTACTTGTGCAGTTAACTCCCCTAACTGGGCTAATGAGATTTGGGGCTAATTTCTGAAGCACAGCTTTGACAGGGAAACCCCACTTTTATTTAAAAGAACAATCCGCAGAGGTCCCAGTTAGAGAAATTCTAATGATGTGGCTGAGTGCTCTAAAACCTGACGATGCAAGAGAGCTTCCAGCAAGCTGTGAAAAAAACCAAAGTGCAAAATCAGTTTCGAGTGTTCAGATGGGGTTACTCCGAAGACATCTGCGCTCTTCTGCTTTTTGAAGTCGGACTGCGAGGGAAAGCCCCAGGGCTGGAAAACGCTTCTGCTTCTTT
>VYZT01017489.1:28409-46383 GCA_013400735.1 Pomatostomus ruficeps | reverse complement strand
GATCCGCTGCGCCCGGCGATGGGAGATGGAGGGAGCTGGCGGTGCGGTAAGGGGCGGCCGGCGTGTGCCCGTGCGGGTGCGGGGGTTGCGCTCAGCCGGGGACAGTTTTTCCCATTTACTTTCACTTCTTTTTCTTTTTTCTTTTTTTTTTTCCCCTCTTTTTTCTTTTTTTTTTCTATTCCCTTTTTGTTATTCCTTTTCCTTTCCTTCTTCCTTCTTCCTTTATCCCTTTTCCTCTTCCTTTTCCTCTTCCCTTTTATTGTTTTCCTTTTTCCCTCTTAATTTCTTTTCCTTTTTTTTTTTTTTAAATCCTTTTCACAGCGCCCTAAGGGAAAAAGCTCGGAGCCCACTTCTGTGCTCATTATTGCTAGATCCCGAGAGACACCAGCTGCACCAGGAAAGCTGCACTGGGACACACTCCTCAGGGCAGGGACCCCCAGCCTGCATATCGTGCATTTAGTTTTGCTTGTGTCTCCAAGTAACTTGTCTGTTTAAAACATCAGCACTGTTGCTGCACTGACAAGCTCTCTTAATCTAGCCAAATTCTTGAATTAAACAAGACGTTGTCGGAAAAGTCAGCCTTCGGTTGAATAGCAGCATTGCACTTTCAGGGCAGGAGTGGGTTTGAGATGATTTCACCAAAAGTGCAAAACTGTAGAATATTAAACTACACAAGCATGCTCCTGTGCTTTTGAGGTGCTATTTTCATCCTGCTCCCGGGAACCGGAGCTATGCTTCTCAGTGGAAACATAAACATATAGTTGTAATGAGTTTGAACTTCACACAAACCCACTGAAGTTGCTAACTCCCATACAGATGAGTATTTACGTGCTATAAACAGCAATTACCTGGGTCCCACAGGGTCCAGTTAGTATATTGTCAGGCCAAGCCACATGTATATGTTATTGAAGTGATTTGGGTGTGTAATAGGAAACTACAAGTACTGTTAGTTTTGTAGCTTCAGTCACACTTTAATTCTGTCTGTGCATAGGGCCATTAACACAGACAGAAAGTCAAATGCAGTATTTCTAATGAAACTGGAGGTTGCACACCCAGTGTTTGAAGCAATTGTAATAGACTGCTGAGAATCATCCAAGCCTTTCTGGTTTAGCTAGTAGAAAGAAGCCTCTTTCTACTCCATATGCTTTTTCATCAGTCATATCCTTAGTTGGTGTGTTTCAGCAGATGTTACCAGTTTAATGCTCTCAGTGAATCTGTCCTATCTCTGTTGATTTACACAGACAGAGTTGTGTTTTGGGGCGTGCTTTTGATGGGAGAGAGGTGCCGTTAACCATGTAGGAGACCCTGTGCAAATGCTCCCATTCAGTTACAGCCTTGGTTCATAGGGGAGTGTAAGAACATCCTTTGTGGTTGTGGTGATGTTAAAAAAAACTTCCAAGAAACTTACATGCTACTGTTTTCAAAACTTGAAACGACAACAAAAAATAGGACTTCTTAATCCACACAGAAAATTCTTGCACAACTGACTATGTGAAAGGGGATCTCTTCTGCTATTTGTGCTTAAGCAGATTGTTTGATTTACTATTTATTATTTCCAACTTCTAATTTTCAATTTGATCTCTGTGCCATCAAAGTGAGAAGGAAAAGAGCAGGGAAGATCTTAATGAACATGTTAGCGGGTTTTTTTCAGCAAATCCTTCTTTACTGTTGTCAAGTTGCGTAGCTGAAAGACATGGATGTTGTACGTCCCCTCCTGGTGCCTCCACACCAACACAGTCCTTTCTATTCCTGCCCATCACCCCATGGAAGTCTGGCAATTGATTTTGCAGCTTTGATGAAAGAGATAGTTTGGGGTTTGATTCCTGTGGGCTGAGGAGGCAGGCTCTCTGCAGGAGTGCCATGGAGCATCTCTGCAGGCCCTTGTCTCCATGGATGTGTTCTGAGACAAGTGCTGGAAGATTCTGCATTGGGGCAGCACAAGCTGTACACCACACAAGGCCGCCAGTGCAAAATAAGAGTGCTTTGGCCATGGCTGATAAACTGTCTTTGCATATGCACAATAGCTGATTGCTTGAAACAATCCCTGCTTCATGGAGAGACAGACTGGCCAATCTGAGACCTGGAGTGATTTTTCTCAGGCATGTGTTTCTCTGAGGCATGTGGTTCTCTTTGGAGAACCTCGGTTTGCTTGAAAGGGTCTTGAGAGAGAGCAAGAAGCTGGGTGCTGATTTAAAGATAATTTAGAGGTAGCACAACGTAGTGGCCTGGTGAAGGGAGCTTAAGAAAGGGGAGGAGGGGGTAGTGTCTGCAGAGTAAGATTAGGTGGGTCCCGAGGGTACTGGGGAGCCATCTGCCAAGCTGCTGTGCATCAGCTGAGGCTGGACAAACCTGTGAACTGCTGCCAAAACTCAGAGATTGGGGCAGTCAGTCACCAGCCAGGGTATCCTGCTTCAGGTCAGCTCTGCGTTGGAAGTGCTAAGGATCCCCAGGGTGCAGCAGCTGTTAGAGTTGTTTGGTGTGAGTATTGCTGAGCTTACCCAGAAAAGCTGAGAGCAATGTCCCTGGGTTCAACAGGGACATGTGCCACCCACTGTCCTTGGAGGGACATTTCGTTACAAATGGTTACTGATGGAGAGCTGGCTTCAGGTGGAGCAGGGATTTCACTATCTGCCTGTCCCATCCAGACATGGTCTGTAACCTGGGTGGTACATTGCATCCTGGTGGGTTGTAAAATTTTGTGTGGATCCTTCCCTCTGGAAGTTTGGCTGAGAAGGGGGATGTGTGATAGGGAGCTTCTCTGGACAGTCACCATACAGCAAAGTGGGTCTGCAGATAAACGAATCTAGGTCTTGTGCAATTTCTGTCTTAAACTTCTGAATATCTTTATAAATGGAGTCATGCCCTCCAAAGCCCCATGATCACAAAGACTATTTCCAGTCCTTTCTTTCCTGTTTGTTAGAAATAATTTTGTTCTGTCAGATGAAAAAAACTGTTTGAGACCAGCTTGACGTGTCTGCCTGACACTTTCATTCTGGACGTAAGTGTCCCATTCCTCTCAGGAATGGCACTGTTTGAAGTATCCTTCTGCAGTATGTTTCCAGATGCTTTCTCTGAGTGCAGGTCCTCCTTGCTCTGAGTTGTTTCTTGCTGTTTTGCCGGCTCCTGTTGAGACCACGGACTCCTGTGATGCTAATGCATCCAAACATTTATTCTCTGTGTTACAGAGATGAGCAAGGCAGGTTGTGGATGGTGCTTAAAAACAGGGTGGGGTGAGAGCTAGCCCTCTGGGTGCGGGCTTGGTTGCTGCAGGGTTGGATCAGGAGTCAGAGGAGCTCGGGTATTATCTAGCCCTTGAAGCTTGAATGGCTCCTGAATTGACTGTACTTCCTGGATGCTGTAAGTAAAAAAACCTGTTTGGGCACTGGATCAGGCTGTCCTTCAGGGTTCAAGCTGTCCATCAGAGTGTGAGCACTGCATTTCCACCTCCACTGAGTACCTCAGCCACCAGTGCTGGCTGCAGGAAGTGTGTGGCATTTGCTGTGGCTCCCTTTGCTAAGTGCACGAGAAGATTTTTGGTGTTGCGACTACTGGGCTAAGCCAAAGGAAACCAGGCTGGAGCTGGCTTCTGAGGATGGCCTGCCAGGGCAGAAGCACACAGGTCACTGTCATGCTTGCCGAGAATATCACGTCATAGCCACAGAACTTTTTACTCTGGTGAAAGGACTGTCTTGCACAGGGCCGGGAGTTGGACTTGATGGTCATGATGGGTCCCTTCCTACTCAGCATATTTTATGATTCTATGACTGAAAATAGGCCCTCATCTTGAAACTATGGTGCAGTAGTTTGGGAGCAGTAAGAAAACAACCTAAATGGCACAGATTACATAGTACAAGCCT
Source organism: Pomatostomus ruficeps (assembly GCA_013400735.1). NCBI lineage: Eukaryota > Metazoa > Chordata > Aves > Passeriformes > Timaliidae > Pomatostomus > Pomatostomus ruficeps. Next base: position 42,526 of record VYZT01017489.1, on the reverse strand, counting down.
CTCTTTTTGCAGAAGCAATGAATGGGGCTTGCTTTCACTTCTTGGCCTGAAATGGCACAGTGGAAGAGGTGGCTTACCTCCAAAGTGTACTCATTATTTTTTTACAACAGTTTTCAAATGGAAAGTGTCATTTGAGTAATAACTGCATCTCCCAGGTTGAATGAATGCCAAGTGTGATGGCAAGATGCACTTAGGCCTGGGATATGTCTGTGTGTCAGTGCTAACAGAAGAATGCTTGCTAGGAAAGCCTTTTCCTCAAGAGGAAACAAATTCTAGTACCAGTGAGCTCTGATTGTCATCAGCTGTCTTGTCTGTGGACTTGCTGTGACTTAATGAGGAAAAAAAAAGAGGTATTAACTTCCTCACCAGTGGGACACGAGTGCCAGCTGGCCTGTGTTGTGCTGCTTGTGGGGGATGTGACATCTTTGATGTCTTCTGCCTTCCTGCCACAGCTGAAACTGCCAGGAGGCTCCTGACCGCTCATGGGGCCATAGCTGGCCGAGGATGCTGCAGTCCTTAAGGTGCACTGTCTTAGCAGGCAGACGGTCTTGAAACAGTATTTTCAGTCCTTCAGTGCCTGCACGTCAGGAGAAATTTGTTGATGTGTTTTCTTGCTTCTGCCTCAATTGTGCCAGTGGTAAGATGGCTCAGACCAAACTTCAGCCAAATTCTGTTCCAAAAAACTTTTGTTAAATCTGGTTAAGGCTCAGAAGAAACTACTGAGGTGAAAGCTGTAAAATTAGTTTAAATATGAGATACGAAACAATCATGCAGAATCAATAAGCTATGTCTTGAGTTAGGGGGAGATACATATCCCTTTTTGCATACTCTGTTGCTGTGTTGTAGTTCTACACTTTGCACTTGCCAGGGAGAAAATGTAGGTTTTTACACCGTTGCAAATGTAAATTCTTCCAGTGGTTCTTGTGTAGAGTGGTCTCATGTTCGGGTGTGGGGTGTTTTTTTGTTTGCTAGTTTGTTTGTTTTTTTTAACCACTCGCTGAAATGGAATATTTTAGTCACTTGGGGACACTATCTTAAACTTTGTTTATAATGCTGATTTGGAAAATGAGGATAAGCTCTCCCAATACCCTGTCCTTCCATCTGTAAAAGCAGTGTATATTTAGCTGGACATAAAGAATGTATACCATATGGCAAATTTTCAAGGGACAGACATCTGTAAATTTTCAAGGGGCAATTTTTTTGTTGGTTAGGGTTTTGGAAAGAATTTAGTTGCTTAAAGATACAGAACTAACTTCTGGTAGGCTCATGAGACATTTAGGTATATTCAGATTTTGGCTTCCATGGAGTAGAAATCCATGTGGTGCAGACCTGTAGCCTGTCTAAACACTGTTCTGCCATCTGAGTTGCCTGAAGACGATGGAAGCACACTACCTGCTGAAGAGAAGCAGTCTGTCAGTTTGCTAAATATACTGGAACAGATTGAACAAAAACAGTAAATGCAAGATGTCTACTACATGCATCACTGAATTCTCTGAATTAAAGATGCTGTCTTTGCACAGTTTTTCTTAAATCACACCCCCGCCCCAATGCTCTTTGACATAACTTGGGAAAAATAACTTGCACTGTGGCTTTATAAAAGTTTTAGGTATTTTTCATTATCTCTGTGTTTTATGTCTAAGAATACAGTGGTTCAAGCAGTAAGCTAAAGCCTTCTTCTCAGAGGGCTTGATTCTTGCACATATCTTAGAAATAATGCATAAACATCCAAAGGTCCATACAACACGCATCAAAAATCACTGACGGGGCAAGTACAAAATGCTGAGTGACCTTTAATGGTAAAGTGTAATCATACAGACTTTGAATTAATATGCTGTTCACAGCCATGCAGTTACAGCTCAGACAGCGTCAGTCTTTGCATAATAAAAAGCATTTAATTCTGTATAACAGCTGACTGCTTCCTAACAACTTCAGCCAAACAACAAAGCAAACATTTCTTTAAGGGGAGAAAAACTCAAGTGCAGGTCTAAAACAAGGTGACCATACTGAAAATTGAAAAATTTCACCTGCAACTGCTTGATACTGCTGCTAAGGTATTCATTTGAGTTTTTTATCACTGTTCCTGTTTTTTTCTAAGCAGCAACTCATCATTTCTGAACTGAGCCTCTCTTTGGACACTGAACTTCTGTGAAGTCTGCCTTTGAGCAGAGAGAGCAGCTTTGATAGTTATCTGCACCCCTTCAGTTTTGCTCTCTCCAGCCTGACTGCTTCCTGTGAGGCTGCTTATAGTAAACAAATCCTGTAGTGCTGGGTATTATGGCATAGGAAGCCTGCAGTGCCCTGGTGCATTGTGGTGAATCCCTGGGGTAAGCTGTGGGGTGTGTTGTGGTGAGGACTCAAGAGGAGCTGGCTAGATGGTGCCGAACCTGAATTGTGTCCAGTCCAGGGCCATGCTGAAGCCTGGTGAGCAGGTAATAGTGACTCACTGCACTGGTTTGGATTCAAGGTTGCTTTAGCCCAAGATCATGTATGTAGTCTTGGAGGTCAGCAGATGCCCAGGTAGAGTTCAGCTTAGAGATTCATGAGAAGGATATGATTTCTGTATATTTGGGGATTTGTATCCCTTGAGCTTGTTCACCCTCCTCATCAGGTCCCTTAGTATTTTGATTTCTGTTTTTGTTTTGCAAGGAGGTTGGTGGTTTTGACTACAACCTGTATGAGGAACCATGTCCTCTTTGGTGTGGTGCTGACTCCCAGTACCTTCTTTTGTGGTACTGAATCACTGATGGTTCCTTGCCTTTTTCAGACCCCTTAACTCTGCAAGCACCTCTGCCATATCTCTCAATTGCCTCCTTCTTGTAGCTGAAAAGTCTTACATGACTTTGTTATCCCTCTCTAAAATCCAGACTTCTCTGCTGGAAAACAGCTATAGGCAGTGCTCTTACACAAGCCCTTTTTTTCCTCCCTACCTCTGGCTTTCTGTACATCTCCCTGCAACTCCTGATAGTTAGGAATTAGTTTAAAAGCCAGGCTGAGATTTCTTCTCTTTCAAATCTTGGTTAGTATTAAGTTTTAGCAGCTTCAGTGGAGATTTAGCCATGTGAAGCTCCTGTTGTTTTGAATTCTAGTCTATTTTACTAATGCTTTAATTCAGGAATTGAAAACGTGTATTAGTGTCGGGAGGTGTGAGAAAAACACATGTGTGGTGTATGAGGTCACCTGGAATTAAATGCTACAACCCTTACTAGTGGTCTTATTGTGAGCACCCACGCTCTCCCTGTGATGCTGGTGCACTAGGTTTCATCAGTTAGCAAGTTTATTTTAATGCCAGCTTTCTGCATTTAATCCTGTTACTTGGGAAGGTGATTTAAGACAAGCTCAACAGGCATAGTCTTTTCAGAACAATTGGTCTGACCTGTCAAAAGCAGTGAAGCTTGCTAAGCTTATGGCCACGCAGGAATGATGTGACGGCAGAGGCAGAGCTCTCAATGCAGGATTCTGTAAAGACTTGTCCATGATATTGCAACTTGCTGGAGAAGGTTTTAAAATCTGTGGGAACCTTCTTTCCATTATTCTTGCTGAGAGCATAAACTCACTGTATCAGAGTATGTGATAGGCTGCTGACAGTTGGGTTTTTTGCTGCTAGAGGTCTTGGTGAAGCAGTGAGAATAGAACAAGCACAGCCTGGGATTAGAAATGGTCCAGGTGTGGCAGTGAAGTTCGCCATAGCAGACTGATTTACTGGCATTCTTCAAGGCTTTTTTCTGCATTCTTGCAGTAGTGCAGTGTTTCCCCAGTAACCTCAATGAAACCTCCAAAAGGCACTGCCAGTGCAGGGAGCTGTCATCTGTCCAGTGGTGGTATGACTGAGGGAAAAAGAACTGTGCACATGCATACAAAACTGAGGTGTCCTCATGGTATGGCTTACCTGTGGAGACATGCCTGAGAATGCTTTGACCTCTCTGTCCCAGTTAACAGTTCCTTGTGAATGGTCCTTAGGTCCCTTCCTGCTAATGCTTCCCCTTAGCATGAGTGGTCTCTTGCTGTCCAGAATTTTGGCTGACTCTTGCTCCCTGAAGAGTCATGCTTGAGCACCCATCCCATTCTGCTTTTTCTAAGCACTGCTTTCCCAGGTCTGCTGCAAGGAGTCAGTCTGTCTTAACAGCATCTGTCCTCTCAGGGAGTCTGAAAAACTCCAGACTGAGATTTGCCATTTAATTATCTGCTCCTTTGAATACTTCTTCCTTATTAGACATTTTCAAGGGATACGTATGACCTTAAGTGTGAATGCTTCAGGAGGCACGGGTTCACACTGATTCCTTGTGCTCAGACTGACCCATTCCTTGTCACAGCAGCTGTGGACAATATTACCCCTTCCACTGAGATGGAGCCCAGCTCTCCTGTCAGCCCGGCTGAAAATGGTGGTGAGATAGCAAGAGTTTGATATTCTTCAATTGAAGCTCTCTGACATGTAGGTATGAAAAGAAAAAAATAAAAAGGCCCCAGTCAAAAACAGTTTGTCTCCCAAAAAAGTCCCAACCAGAACCTCAGTGAAAGTCAAAAGAGGATGCTTTGGTGCTTTTCTTCTGTGGAGAAAGGAGAAGCATTTTCTTCAGCTTTTTATGACTCACTGTACCTGTCTAAAAAACACTGGGACTTTTGGAGAGCAGTTTGAGGGGAGCTTATCAATTGAAATATAATTCATCCAGAGAGAGAAACTGTGCTTCAGGAAAGGCAGCACCCAGCTCTCATCAGGAGTCTGCCTAAGGACATCTCTCAGGGGTGAATTGTGGGAACAGTTTCTCCTTGCAGATACTGACTTGCAGCTCCATTCGTACATCCAGACAGCAGAGCAGAGGCAGTGTGTGTGGTGCTGGGCTGACTTAGCTGTCCTTGGCAGCGCCTGCTGGAGTAGCCGGAACCCTGTGGTCTTAGCATCCTGCTGCTGTTCAGTTCAGTGCTGAGACATGGATTCAGCAGCTTCACTTCCTGTGCTGGCCTGAAACCTCCATAAGCACCACGGGCTTATCCTAAACAATCTCTGCTCCCTAAGCATGAAACAGAAGGCCAGCAAGGTGGGACCTCTGTTGACCCATGCCAATGCCTTGTGTGAGGTCAATAGAAACTGGTCCAGGGTCTTGACAGGAGGTCTGAGGGGTGAGGACTGCCAAGTGCAAACTAATGCAGCCTCATAAATGCTGTCTAAAATACACTGAGAAGCAAATGCAGCCTTCCTAACTCCTGACCAAGAGCTATGATCTAGAGAAGTAGGCTTGATCAAACATGTTCAAACAGGCAGAAAGCACTGCAAGAGTGATGCACAAATGGGTAGGAGCTTGCTGCCTCTCTGCCCAGGGCATCACTGGACTGAAAAATAATATGTATATGGCTCATGAGAAATGTATGTACAGCTGGGCTGACTTAAGGGGATTGGTGCTCTAAGCGTCACCCTCTCCAGCAGTGACAAAGATGAGATGCATCAAAGGTGGTAGTTAAAGCCCTCTGAGGGAAGCAATTATGAAATGAGCTGACCTGGATGCAGATTTCTTTGCCCTTGAGCTGAGAGAGAAGGCTTAAGCAGGAGTTTTATATCCCTTTCAATCTTGCTTGTGTGTAATCTTTGCTAACGCGGCTTGAAAGCACCATGGATGTTTGTCCAGCCCATTTCTCTGCTCCTGCTTTTGGGGCATGTTGACTTCTACAAGGCTTGGGTGAGTGGTAGATCAAAAGAAGAAAAGGAAAGCACATGTTGTCTCTTGATTTGGACATTGGTAAAGCAATAGTCTTAAAAACTAGCCCTGACCTCGGAGCATCCCCATTCTTTCCTGCTCTTGCATTCTTTTTTAATATTTCTTGTTTGGATGAAATACAATAAACTTACCCTTAAGCCTGGATCTAGACTTTCTTTACATGTCCTTATAGTGCTCTGACAACCAAAAGAAATGTTAAATAAAGCTGTTCCTGTGCACAAGCCAGTATCTGTAATTCTCATCAGCCATGCTGAGCACTTCTGAAAATCAAGTTATCCCTTTCAGATGCAAAGACCAAGATCTTGCAGCCTCTCTTTAGGCACCTAACTCTGATATATTATGCCCTATACACAGAAACCCCATTAATTTAACAATTTATTTGTGCCTGTTATTGGATGATGCAGAGGGTGCTGTGAGCCGGAGTCCTCTTTACTGCTTTACAATACAGTACAGGCAAATAGAGATCATTGGAACACGTGTTTGCTGGCAGGGATGCTCAGTGCAGCAGTGTCTGTGAAATCTCAAAGAGCAAGGCTGTGGGATGGAGAAGCTGTGTCCCAGAGGGGTATAGATCAGAAATTCCTGACTGCTCAGGAACTGGACTGTTCTGTTCATTTAATTTTCCATTTCATTTATCTGTCACTGGGATTTGGCACCAGCTAGTTGTTAGCCATCCCATCCCTTCACATCCATCTGAGTAGGCTGAATTTTTGTCTAGCTCTGTAAGCTACTCCTGTCTAAGCTGTTGCAGACAAGGAGCCTTCTCCTGTGTGCTCCAGCCATTCCTTTTCTAACCCTTCCTACCTCCCTGCCAGTGGATGAATGCAGCCCTGTAAAGGCAGGGAAGACATGGAGATTTCTTCCAAGCTCATTTTGTCATGCTTGTGATAGTCATCGTTGTGCTAGAAAGCCCTTTATCTGTTCCATCACATTTTCCCTAAAGGATTTGGTAAGCTGGTGTTAGCACGTCCATCAAAGTACTGGAAGCCCTAGTGCTGAGTAGTTGGACTAGCGAATGGTAAAATAAATCAGTCCAAGAGCCCTCTGTAAGATTTGCTGCCTGCTGGGGGTCAGAGTGATGTTGGACTAAATCTTGCAGAACTGGAAAGGCAGGAGAAGAAATGGGTGTAAAAGGCCAGGAAAACCTGGAGCAAAACTGTTCTAGGGCATGGGGCGTGATAGCTATTTGTCAAGATGCTCTTGGAAGAAAATGTAATTGTTCGACAGATGGCCTTGGAGGAATGTATGGATTTGAGATTCCATCCATCTCTGATTAAAGAGCCATGACTATGTGTTCCTGTGAGTTATGTGTCCCTTGTACTTTGAATTTCTGTTTGTAGCTGATGCATATTCTAAGGTATTTGATAGAAATGCATAAAAGTTATTGTTGTCCTGGGGGGCAGAATGTTCCATTTGACTTTTTTTTTTTTAAGAGTGTTTTTGTAAGCTAATGCTTTCACCAATGTGAACCATGCCATGACTTGCTATGCCACAACAATTGACTGCCTCATATGAATATAAAGTTTACTGAAGAATTTATAGAGTTAGTGATTTATTTTATCTGTCACTTCAAACAGAAGAATTACGGGCTCTGTCTTGCCCAGCTGGGAAGAAACTTAACACTGACTCTGGATAGTTTTTGCATTACGGTTTGTTGCTGGTGTGTGCTTTATCTTAGAGATTTGTTTTGTCCTTTCCTGTTCAGAAAAGTATTTTGTTCTTCATCCTGTGGCCTTTCTCTCTTCTGAGAAACTGGGCCTTTACTCTTGTCAAACTGTTTCTTACAAGAAGGGAGCAGTGGGAAGGTGCTACCAGGCCTGAGTAGAATGGGTTGCTCAATCCATCTGTCCATCCACCCCTCCAGGTGTTCCACTGCTCACTGGGCTCACCACCCTGTGTCCCCTCCCTGCCTCCTGGCCAGGTAAGCAGGTTTGACTTGTGTGGCATGGTTGTAAAACCAAGCTGGGCTCTTGTCCTGACCTACACAATGGTGGTCATGCATGGGCTGCCCAACAGGGACGCTTAGACAGTACTCCTGCATCTTTGTATACCTAATCCTTCTTCCCTTTTTTGATCATCCTTGTTGTACTCCTTGCCCCACACTTTCTCTACCCCACTCTCTTTTCAAAGAAATGGCCTGCCTCATTTATGGTTTTCCCATGGGCCCCAGTTTTGTGACAAACATACTTGAATTTGCTATTTCTGGTACTATGCCCTTGATATTTTTAACCCTAACGGGTATTATTGAGATTGTTGACCAGTGCTGCTGGTCTTTCAGCTGGCTAAAGAAGTGAGTGGTTGAGTGCTCTAACATCTCTGCTTAATGGTGAAATGCTTGGGTTTGATGACAGAAGGTTGAGCTCTTCAAAAGCGCTCTGAGTTGGCCCATGTCTACTCTGGATGATCTTGGTGGTGACAAAGTGAAATGAATACTTAAAAAATGCTACCTGACAGTGCACCTGAAGGGATTTCATGTTCCTTCTGCTGTTTTTTCACTAAAAGGTAGATAAGCTTTGTTTATTTTGACTCTACAGGCAGAAGCACTTGTGTGGGATAACGATGTATCGGCTCATGCCCAGAATGTTGCCAAGGCCAAATATGAATTTTTATTTGGCTTGGAAGAAGAGAAGCCTTCAGGAATGGGTAAGTGCTATTTATTACTATTGTGTGGGAAAATAAAATAAATCTCTTAAGCCACTCAGGAAAGGTTTGCAAAAGCTGCACCCTTAACGACCCCATGAGGGCTTCCTCACTGTGCTATGCTGCCCTTTGCAAGTACCAGACCTAAGGGTCCTGCTGGTTTGGCCCCAGAAAATGACAGTGGTTCCCTGTTATATAGCCCCACTTTTCCTTCTGGCTCATGTGGGCCACCAAGATATGATAGCAGGGACTCATGTGCTGGAGACACATTGATGGGGGGGAGTCCCTGCACTTCTCTGCAGTGGAGTTTTTTCAGCCACAAGTTCTGCAGTTGCACATGCTGAAACGTGGCCATTTCTGCATGGAGGTCCTTCCAGAAATGCCCCTTTGTGGTCTGCATTCTGCTCTTTCTACAGCTAGAGGTAGGTAAGACTTTAATTTAGATACCTGAGCTGGTGTCCAAACTGCTTTGCCCTCTGTAGTCAGTAATTCAAGAAGTCCAGGTCAATATCTAATGTTATGCCTAAGGATCTGTCTTGTTTCTGTTGTCTTCTTGTAAATACAGAGTATTTTCTAACTTTCAGAGCCCAAGCTTAGAAAAAATAAATGTAGTTGTTGTACCTATTCCCCTTGCTTCATCAAAATTATCAAAAAGCCCTGCCCTCTTTGCAAAAGCATTTCCTCAGGCTGTTCTCTTTGTACCTTGAGTCTTTCTAATTGCAAACTCTCTGGAATGTCACTTAATTAAAGAAGATTCCCTTCTTGCCAGAAAAAGATAGCACTTTGTTCAGAAACAAACTCTGTAGGCTCCTCCACTTCAGTAAGAAAAGGAAAAAAAAAAAAAAAGAAAAAAGAATTAAAAAGCAGAACTGGAGTTTGGAAAGTGAGTAAACAGTGTCTTCCTGGATTTTATAAAGTTTGGTCTTCCACTTGGGAAATCCTAATTGCAAAGTGGAAAAAATCCAAATTTCCAAAAAGGGGAAAAAAAACCCCCAAAAAACCAAACCCAAAAGGTCCTCATTTAGGAATTTAAAAATCTTTTCCAAACTGCCACAAAATGTGTATCAGATTATTACATGAATCATGGTGACCTCATTTCTTGCTTGGAAAGACACAGTGTGATAGCACTGTCAGCGGGCATTGGTACAAATCCAGAGATGGGTATTAAATAAAGTATGCTGTGTCTAATAAATCCAAGTGAATCTATTGTTATTACCAGCCAAAACAATTATCAAATATGACAGGTATTCCGAGCTAAGTACTGAGCCTTAAAATAAAGACTAAGCTAGATATATTGACTTATGTGCCTAATTCTCTTTATTTTTCCTGTGCTGCTTCCTGTTTCTGGATCTCCTTCTTGCCTTGTTTCCAGATCTCCTCAGGTTCCTTTATTAATGGGAAACTACATTAGGGGCTAACAATTAGCAAAATGGGAGTGATTTCAAGGGACCCTCACAGCAAGGTTTGTGAATATTTAACAGTGGTTAACATATAATGTTTGTAAATTTTACCCAAAACTGGGTGACATTGTGCCTACCCAGACTGGCCTCATGCTGTCACAGACAAATGCATCCTCCTCCTCCAAGTTGTTTGACCACCGTGGATAGATGAGAGTGGTTCTGCCACTTCCAGTTTTTTCTTCAAGTGAGCAGGTTTTAACTGCTTATTAATGGGAGGTGAATGAGGACAGGGTGACTGAGGGGACGGTAGTACAAACCCAGGGCTTTGTGCACCAAACCCTGGCTTTTTTTGATTTATGTCAAATATGTCATGACATATGCTTTAGGGGGAAGCAGCTATGCTTGGAAATCTCTCTGTCCTTCTCTGTGTTAGATGGGAAGGGAGAAAACACACCAAAAATCCAAATAAACATGCTACTTTCTGAAATTTCCTTTAAAAGAAAGAGGACGTGCTTTTTAGGGGTCAAAGTATGAAGTATTTCAAGCAAATGAGTGACAAGGGCAGGGCCAGGAGAAATGCTGGTATTTAAACTTCATCAAGAGAACAACTTGTCACTGTGGGCAGTTAGGCTGAACTTTAATTTATCTAATCTAAAGCAGCTGACCCGTGCTGTGGCTGGCCTCAGAAACGGAACGTAACATGTGAGCTGCTGAACAGCTTAATTACTGCTGCCTTCTGGTCTATCCTTCCCCTTTTGGCCACAGCCATGTTGCTGCAGCCCTGCTGATGCTGCCGAAGGTATACATGTCTTGATTGAGTCCTAAAACACTTGCATCAGACAAGCCAGTTCACAAAGAAGGAACAATAATTGGGGGTGACTGTGGCAAACTCTCCTATCTACCCGGGTGGGAGATGGCAGCCTTTGTTAATTAGCTCCTGTGCTGACCTTTACATTCCAGGTTGAAGCTGTTGGTCATTTTCAGATGGGAGGGGGGAAAATAAAAAGTTAAATGGCTTTAGAAGTGGTGTTTCTTCAGCGATATTCAAATGCTAATAAAGCTGTCACATGTAAAAGATTTTCTCTCCTTTGTTGTCTTCAGTCTGGTTTTATCTGGGGTATTTGTGATCCTTGATGCCCTAATGTACACTTGTCTTTTAATGCATGATGCCTCTTGTCTGGCTCTTCTCCTCTCTTGTCCATTGCCCATCCTCCTGCCCTGGATGCATTACTCAGAGCAGAGGCAGGTTCAAGCGCCCAGGACCCTCGTTGTGTTGTGGGAGGATTTGGGACCCCATGTCTCCCTGCAGACTGTGGGAGCAGGGAGGATGCACCGCATGTGTCCACGTGCCCTGCACAGCCTGGCCACCTTCCCTGGCGAAACCCCAGCCCTCTGCCTTCCAGCAAAAGCAAATGTTTTTTAGAAACTGAATTTGGCTGGACAAGACCTCTTCTCAGACTCACTGACATAAAGGGCGCTTCTTGTATGTGGAAACATACATTCCTCCTCTGGAAACAGCCGTGGAAACAGTGATCTCTATTGAGCAGACTTTTCTTTAGGCTTGGCTGTGCTACAGGCCTGATTTTTATGACTTTGCCGTTAATACATTTAAATACCAAAAAGAAAAAAAAAGTCACGGCAACATGACTTAGTCTTAAAAGTGCTTCCTTGGGGAAAAGAGTGGGGGATACTACAAAATACTTCCTTAAATAAACACGAAGGCCAAATACCCCATAATTCCTGTTATATGAGAAAATAAATCCGAGACTGTTGTTAGGAAGAAAATAGCTTCTTAAGATTAATAAACAGTCTTTTCTCTGATGCTTCTGAGAGAAGAAAGCTTTCATCCCTCATGTGTACCAGAGGTTTAATCCCTTCCTTTACAAAAAGGCCCTGTACAAATACTGCCTGTGTTGCTATGCAAATCTGGTCTTTCCCAACAGCTGCTGGAAGGAGCTTGGTTTTGAATTCCTGGTGAAACAAATAGCTTTTTGGAAAGCCTGTCACTTGCTGTTTTGTGTTCAGTGAGGTGTCATGAGGCAACTGAGCTCATTTAACAGCTTGCTTCTGCCAAAAGAGATGGTCCCCGACACACGCTGCCACGGATTGTCTCATGCTAGTTCTTGTGCTCATCTGTGTGCTCAGCAAGCTCAAGCCAGCCAAAACTGGGTAACAAAAACCCCCAAAATAATGCCAAAAGAACAATTCTAAAAAAAAAAAAAGCTTATTTTCTCCTGGCAATGTGTGCTGAATCACCTTTGCAAGGGGTCAAACAATGCCAGATCTGACACGTGAAAGAAAATCAAACACATGCTTTGACCCATGCAACATACCCATTCCTCAACCTCAATCACAGAAATGATTGCTTCTGCTTTAGAATTTCTAGAACTTATTTCAAGAGCAAAGGAGGAACACAATGGCTGTTCTTTTGTAAAAGTAAAGCCTTTTAGGGTCCTATGCTGCTGATTTAAACAGCTTCAAGAAAATTATCCTGGTATCTTTGTGTAAAATGAGCATCATGGATATGCTAGGTTGTCCTTAGTCTTCTGCCTTGCTTGTTTGCTCTTTTACTTCAAGGCATGCATGTCCAGCTCTGCAGCATCCTCCTCACATTGCAGGAGTGGCACCTTCCTCATCCTCACTGTATGAACTGCCCTTAGACCACAGGCACTCATTACATTGTTCTCATGGTAGCCCAGACTGCTGACTGCAGTCCTGCTGAGTGCTCCAACCCCATTGCTTTCCATTTTGAGGGACCACCCTTTGCCATGGTTTCATCTCTTGCTCTTTCCATCTCCAGGCAATCCTCAAAGTCTGGGCTCCCTGGTCTGGTATCTTCCTCTGCAGCTCTGCTTTCCTTAAAAGACTGCATTTTCTGAGGGTTGGAAAATTGCCTGATTTTCACATGAATTTTGCTTAATCACAGTGAAGGATTGGTACATCAGCTGTCCCGCAACATTTACCAGGAACACACACAAGGCTGAAATACAGAAAGCTTGGAGCTGTGGTACCCCTCTCCCCCATAATTAAAATCCTGTTGTGCATGCTAGACTTTATCACTTTCCGTTGTTGTTGTTTCTAGTGCCCCACTGCATTTTCTGACATACAGAAAACCCGCAGGAGTTTTCAAATCATAGTTTTCTCATTAATATCCCTGATGTTTGGTGTTACTGGTTGACAATGATGCAAAAAGAAGGTTAAATTTTTTAATTTAAGTGTTCAGAATTACTGCATTAGAAGGTACTTTTCCAGTTGAGTTTTTGCACTGTAGGAAGTGATTACCTCTTTGGCACCAGCATGTTCACTGGCCATGCTGAGTGTTTCTCTTTCAGTCCAACATGGAGTAAAACAGGTCATTTTGGATGCTCTGAAGAGCAGCAAGCTCTTTCAGTGCTGTCAGAAGAGGACTGTGCCTATGGAAAAATAAATGCTGGTGCAGGAGGGCCGGTTCCATTGTGCTCTGCATCTTGGCTGCATGAGGTGGAACTGTCTTGCTATCTGCCTTGAATTTCTGAGTCCTGCTTCCTGGGGTGGGAGAAGCGGAGGCATACTCTGGAGCTGTCAGTTCTGGTGTGATGGATGTCTGGGTTTCCAGTCCAGGGCAGAGGAAAACTAAAGGGGGCACAAGGCATTATGCTAAGTCTGTTGCGCCACAGGAGGAAATTGTATGTCTTGTGACCTGCACTTGAAAGCTGGATAGTTCAAGTTATCATAACCTACAGCTGTAGGGAGGAGATTACCACATCCTCGACTTGCTAAACACCAGAGCTGTTCGAAGGCCAAGGGTTTAGTACAAATAATCGTTAAAACATGGGCTGTTTGTTTATTGTTTTTTAAAGGTGCAGAATTAAGTGCTCAGAAGTTAGGAAATGCCAGAGTTAAGGCAGTAATTGCCTCCCTCTCTATGGGCTGTTGGCTGAAGCTGAGAGCCATGCTGAAGTGAGCATACAAATATTTGGGGACCTGGTGATGCTGGCACTCCATCAGTGTCTGAGCACACGTGGCACAGGCTGAATTCAGCTGAAGCTGGCAGGATTCAGCAACACTCTCCTGGAGGCAGTCAGGCCATCCCCATCCATCAGGAAAATGGGGCATCCAGATCAGTGGGCACAACAGAAGAGGCTCAGCCAGCTAACTTGGCTGGCTATAGGCAGGTACAGTGGGGCACAGATGTATTTTACTTGTCACCAGGGCGTCCTCTCCCCTCTTCCCCCTTCCCTTCCCTTCCCTTCCCTTCCCGCACCTTCCCGCACCTTCCCGCACCTTCCCGCACCTTCCCTTCCCTTCCCTTCCCGCACCTTCCCGCACCTTCCCTTCCCTTCCCTTCTCGCACCTTCCCTTCCCGCACCTTCCTTTCCCGCACCTTCCC
>VYZT01017489.1:16082-28094 GCA_013400735.1 Pomatostomus ruficeps | reverse complement strand
TTCCCATCATCTGGTGAGATCTGCAGCACACCAGCACAAACTCTTTATTGTGCTGTAGCTTTCCTTCATTTCTGAAGGAAATGGTACATGTTAACTTGCTGCTGATAATGCACATGGAGAAGGCATTTAAATAAAATTATGTGGGTAGATGCAGTTCTGGCCTGGCATTGCACTGGAAAAGTATAACACAAAGTACAGCATGTATTTTTCCCGTTCACAGTTCACTGCTTTAACAAGTACCTTCTGCCTTAGATCCCTGTGTTGTTTATTTAACTCTGTCCAGCTTCCTGAGGAAGGGAGTCTCATTTGCTGTGAGAGCCTTCTGAAAAGTTACTATGCAATGTCCAGCTGCACCTTTAGCAAGAAATACTTGAAGCCTGGGAGACAAACATGTCCTTCTGTGTCCTGTTTTTAATTTAGCTGGGCACATAACGTGATATCTGTTTCCTAGGGTGCTTTAAGAACTGCCTAGCAAGCCTACTCTTAGCTTGGTTAGTTGGTCCCAACTCCTGAAATGTAGTAAAGGACATCCTTTTCTGCAGGTGTGTGCCTAGTTTCTGGATCTACAAAAATCCAGCATTCCTGAGATCTGTGCTTAGTAGAGAGGGATTTTTTAAGCCATTTTTGCTTGCTCAAAGTGTCTTTCTGAGGGTTTTAAGAGGATTCTTTAAAAATACAGTATTTTAAATATATAATATTAATTACAAGTGAATTTAGAGAGGCTGACAAGTCTTTGTAGATGCTGCAAGTGTCAAAGCAGCTGTGAGCTGTCACTGCTTCAGAAGTTTGTTCTTCAGGTGAAGGCTCTTATGGAGCTTCTAAAGTAATTCCTGCTAATCACTGTGTGTATCTACACTTAGAAAATCACCTGTTAGCTGCTTCCTTTCTAAATCACAGCAGCAGAAAATTAGAAAATTTCAGATTCTTTTTGGATCTCTTGTTTACATTTTGGGTTTAAGACTTTCCCAAACATAAGTCTTAAACCAAAACTTGAGATTCTTGCAGCCATATCATTCCAGAGCGTGGGACTTTAAAGAAGAAAAGTATATTAAATATTTTAAGACCCACTTGCACTTTTATGTCAGGGTAAGGAGTCCGTCCAGATACTCCCTTTGTATTCCCTCCTGTTCTTGCTCATGCTAGCAGCTGTTTCACTCTACCATTTTGCTTTCCAGGGTAATGACTCTTGGGACTGAGCTATCTCACTGACCATCTGTGGCCCATACAGCAATTTGTAGTGGATAATCCCTCACACTAAATCCTCTCAGCACGTGCTGCATGTTAGTTTTGGACTTTGTCCTGTTTTGAGTTTGCTGTAGGCCTGTGAGCGACTGCGGCAAGGTGCCATCCTTCTTGCAACCAGGGGAAAGGTACAGGGCTCTTTGGAGGACACTGAATTCAGTGCAGTTAGGGTTATGCAAGTGGTCCCAAACCCCATTTGCCTCTGCGAATTAGTTAAAATCTGTGGGGAAAAATGTGCAAATAAAGTCACAGCATTGCTTGCATAAAGCTTTGCACCAGGAATAGGGTTAGAACTTGTGCATTTGTAAAAAAATCCACACAAACACTCAAAGAGCCACAAAGTGACCCATGTGTTTAACATGCTTTTTAAATGCACTGGATTTACATTCTTATCCTAGCAGCTTTTCTCACTCTGTTTTCCAAACCGATGACTTGGCATCACATCGCTACCAGACTCCAGCGCTGAGACTTGGCTAGCAGAGAGATTCATGACAGGTTTACCTAGCTTGGGCGTGGCTGTCCTATGGCAGACTGAAGGTTAATCTAGCACAGCCTCTGGTAGCCCGAAACCCCCTGAATTTAGGGAACTATGCAAGAGCAGTGGTGAGCAGTACCTTTTTGAGAATCTTTTCCAGTGTGCAGCAGGCTGTGGGTGTATGATTTCCTGACCAACGCACTGCCCCTGGATGCTTGCAGGGGGATTATTTTTTTTCCCTGAATCAATTAGTTTAATTTCTAGATAACCCTGTGCCACTGGCTGTCACACCACTGTCTGGAAGTTCAAGCATGGTGACTGCAAAGAGCATGCTGCCTGTGCATGCTGTTGGGCTCTGTGCCAAACCCAGTGACCACAGCAGGGACTGCCTCTGGTTCTGTCTTTCTGGGGTGAGGGACCTCAGCCAACACAATCAATTTTTCTGCGTGGGCCGTGCTGTACCTCTTGTTCCCCTCTATCTTCCCTGTGTGTTTGCTAAGGCACAGAGGCATTTCACCAGGACTTATTTCTAGGTAACTCTCCCCATCCTCTTCCCTCTGCTTCCCTCTCACTTTCACTCAGCTTCCCCATTTCCACCAACTCGTGTTTTTACATAATGCTGCTGTAACTTTAGAAGGGATGAAGACCTGACTCCGCTTCTCCTTTTCGGAGCAAGCAAACTGCCCAAAAGCCTGGAGTGTCTGCAAGCAGCAGAAAATCCTGCCCCCAGTCCGGTGTGGATGTTTGCAGTCCAGTTACAAAAGCCCCGTGTTTGCATTATGTTAATCCCCTGGCCTGGGCTGCGCTGGCCAGGCAGGCCCTATCACAGCATGGAGAATGACATCATTTGGAAAAAAGGGCTGCTGCACAAGGCTGCCAGAGGCTGTGCAGCATCCCTCCCCTTTCATAGGGGACGGCTGCTCCATCTCAGCAGGAGCAGGCTGCTTTATCAAGTGGAATAGTTTTAGTGACCCTAGAAGTTGTAACATGATGGAGTGCAGGACAAGGAGATAATGTGTAACCCTCCTCTCTGGCAGGCTGCAGTAGTGATAGAATACCATAACTCCTGTGATTTGTTCATTAAGCTCTGTCACCTAGAGATTTGTTTCATCTTAATGCATGCATTGTTTTTTACTTGCCCTAATTTGCCTTTTACAAATAGTGGCAAGAAATATCAGGAAAGCATAACTGATATGATGCTGCATGCAAGCTCACCCACGTGCTACTTGCGATCGGCGCAAGGAGCTGCGGAGAAATAAAATGCAGGATGACTAGGCTGCTTAGTGAACGCTTCTAGCTCACTAATGCTGAAATGCCATAAAGCATCCTGCGTTCCGAAGCCAGCACATGACTCTCGGCATCGCCATTCTGCCCGATTCTCCCCTTACGGACGCAGTTACAAAAACGGCAGCTAAGCACAGACGTATCCCTGGCATGCTGTCAGGCAGCCTTGCTGGAGGAAATTTTTTTTCCCTCCTGCAAGCTGCCAAGGTGGACTCCTTAGCTCCTGCGATAGACTGAATGAGACTGCAGTTCCCCCATCAGTTTCATAATACTCAGAAAGCATCCATTTACATCATTGTGTGCAGTGCAGGGCAGCAGCTGCCAGGAAATTTGAAACTATTTTGATTCCAGTTGACTAGAACAGCAGCAATTGAATTAGCTGGTATCGCTGTAGATAAACTGATGATCTGTGCATTTTATTTCTTTGACCAATGGGTAACTGCTGGAGCTACAGTAATCTCTGTGAGTAAGGAGACTGTTCAAGCAAATATATCTAATTTCTCGAGCTAGTTTATATATATATATATATATATATATACTGTATAGAGAGAGACACTCACACCATTCTTTTGTAAAATGTACCTGTAAACAAAATGTCTGTCTATGCTTTTAACTTGTGTTTTGCTTCCTAGAATTTCCTTTTATTATGCTGTAGACAAGCTTGCTTGACATGGAATGGTTATTTACCTATGAAATATCATATCTATGCCTGATTTAAGTCATTAATTCTTTCAACGTCTAGTCATAAGAAAGGCTGCCAAATGCTGTTAGGTTATATTTGCCCAGTCTCAGTTTTCTAATCACTCACCCCCTTTCTATTTTAGCGTTTTCCCTATCCATTTCTTTCTTTTTTTTCTTTCTTTTTTTTTTTCATTTGTTGAAAGAAGCCACCTTCAATGCAAAGTAGAAATTTGTGTTACCTGAAAATGTGTGTCCTTTCTTTGTTTGTTTGGTGATGGGCATTTTTTTCCCTGCGCATCTTCAGTGCAGTCCTTAAATTTTGTTGTTGTCTTTCTAGCCTTGTTTGTAATGCAGTCATATTGGGGGATGGGGTTGGACAGGATATGCCAGTAGCTGCAGCAAGACATGATGCTGTGGTGGTGGATGGGAATAAGGGAGGAGTTTCCCTTAAAGAGCTCAAGCTCCCCTAAGCTCTTGTACCTGAAATAGCTCTCTGAGGAACGGGAAAAGCTTTGTGATTTTGGGAGAGGGGGGCGGGTTGGTTGTGGTTTACTCGCGAAATAGAGACCTTGGCAGTCATGTGCCTGGTGGTACCTGATATAAGGGCAACAGAACACTGCTTTAATGCCATATGTGCATTTTTTTCAATCAGACAGAGAATTAGGCAATATATCTGCATGAAGGCAAGAATCCCACTGACTTGTGCTTGCATGCAGTAGCAGCAGCAGCAGCCTGTCCAGAGTAGGGCTGCTGACATGTCACTGTAGAAAAGACCTTACATTCCTACTGTGATAGTGCTACTCTGTTGCCCAGATAGAACACAGCTTGCAAGTGTGGCAGAGGGGAGAACCTCTAAGAACTCCCCCTCCACTTGGACAGCTCTTTGTGCCCGTGTGTGTGGATATGTGCTCTGTATGTGTACCTCTTCTGGAGTCTGACGGGCTTGCCAGACTGTAAAGTTTGCTTGGGATGAAGTTCAGGAGGAGAAGTAAATCAGAAACTTGCTCAGGATTTCTTTCTGCTGTCAGCAGGGGCTGTTGGAGGCAGATGGGGACGCGCAGCAGTGCATTTAGCATTCACCACGAGAAATAAGGCCCCCTCTGTTTCCCTCATGTTGGTTCAGAAGCTAAGATAGCAATTAGCAGAGACGAGCCTGGCCCCTTGGCAAGGTCTGTGTGCGGTGCCTTGTTAGGGCTTGGCCTCCAGAGCACATTGGCTGCCTCCCAGCCCCACAGGAGGCCGGGGGCCGACGCTCCGGGCTTCCTTCCAACAAGGCGGGATGTGTGGGTTGGAGTGAGGCACGGGGGGTCCCAGCTCTTGCGGCACTGTGTATTGCCTTTCTTCAGGCAGTGCAGCCAGAGAGTGTGGCCCAGGCAGTGGCCTGGCCAAGGGTTGTCCCACAGTGCTTCCAGTGTGAGGGCATACACTGAGCATCGCTGTGGGTGGATGTGTCCACCAAGAAGGGTTTTTGTTAGCATCTCTAGTGACAGGCTCCTTATGTCCTCTCCTAAGAACCCCCACCTCTAGACTATCCTGAGAGAGCAGCAAGCACTAAAGCTTCTGCATTAGCGCAGGCCAGAGTTGTGGGATGAGAAAGCAGCTTGGGTTTGCTTGCTTGGAGTTGTTCTGTTGCAGGTGTAGGGACACTGTAACCACAGAGCATCACTGTCATATGTGAGTCTGTCCTGGTAGAAATGTCCCCCAGTGGCAACCTAGTGCCTGTGCCATGAAAATTATGGGCTTGAGATGCACCCAAGCACTGTGTGGCTGAGTTATGTGCAAAGGGGACTGTTTGTCTGCTGCTTCAGACACTTAGGAAAAATACTGTGAGTACACGCACACCTGTGTGTTGGAAAGCCATGAAGATGGGCTGGTGATGCAATTGTGGACAGAACATTCTTTACAGCTCTCTTGGACCTTGCAGCAGAGAAAAGGTCCCTGCTGTGTCCAGTCACTGTTCTTAAACAGCAACCAAGTCGTCTGGATGAAACTGAATTTTTATTACATAGTGATTAAGTCGATGGCATGGAGATGTTTGGAGAACCTACCTGGGGAAGATTCTCAGTTGTGGCAGGATCCAAGACTGTTGCTTTGATCCTGCACCACGCCTGGTGTGCAGCATTTACCCTGTGGCTAGATGCACTGGGATATACTGGCATGTGTGAGCTTCTGCCTACCGTAACAAGCCACTGGCACATAGGTAGCCACGTTAATGCAGTTCTGAATTAGTGTTAGATTATCCTCTCTTTCACCTTGAACTCAGCCTATCATTAACCAGACTGTTAAGAAACAGACTTGTGGCCAGCCTGCTGGGAGCAGAGGTGGGGATCAGTTTGCAATGCAGCACCTAGAACGCACCTTGGGACCAAAGCATCCAAATGCAAGTTGGTGTCTGGTTTCAGAGCTGTCACCCCTGATGCTTTTCAGAGTAGATGTTTGGGTCTGGCTACCCTGCAGTTTGGTTTTGAACACTTTTATACTCCAGGCCAGATTTTTTTGTCCAAAATGAGTGGAACAAATGCAGCTGTTGATGATTGTGTTTTTTCTTGTTGTTTTGTTGTTTTGTTTTTTTTTTTTCCGCAAAAGCTCAGTTCTTCTTTGGGCTGTGATATAAGGTGGCCAATTATCTGTCATTATGTGATCCCTGAGGTCCCTCCGGACAGATGGTTCTCTGTTACCTCACAACAATGGGAGCCACTGGGTGCTTGGTGCTTGGAAAATGGGATCATCCATTTTTGCTCCTGCTTTGTTGACATCAGTTGGAAAAGCAGCACAAGGAAGGGAGGGGTAGCAAAGTTTTTCTGCAGCAGTGTATTTGCTGCAGTAGAAAATGTGAATTTCTTGGTATGCATCCATCACTGCAACATGACCTTCAGCTACATGAATTGTTAAAGGAAGAGGGTAGTGCTGGCAGAAAGTTGAATTGCTCATTAATTGCGTTGTAATTTAGCTAATTACTTTTGTCAAGGCTGTAGAACATAAGGGGTGTGGCTTATTATCTTCCCAGTGTTTCACCTTTACAAGTGCAAATTACCTAAAAACCATCATGTGTGGTGTCTTTTTTAAATAAAACCATCATGTGTGGTGCATGCTGTGGATGGATGTCAGACATCTGAATCTCTACTTTTTGAGGCCTGTGCGCCTGGCCTGTGGCCTCAGACTGTTCACGGGCCACTGGGACCTTTTCTGAAGTGTAGCAGGCATTTCTGGCATTCCTTCCTCTGTAGTGCACACTCCCAAAGTAGAGCTGCCCAAAAACTCCTATGTAAAGGGACCAGCTCTGGATAACTGCAGTGTGAGAGCATGCAGAAGTGAGTTAAACAGAACGGCATTTTCCCTGCAGGGGAGAGTGTCATTACTCTGTTTAGGAGTGGGCTGGGGAGGGACGTCAGGCTTTTTGCTTTGTGTGTGTGGTAGATAAATCCAGGGTCTATTTTCTTTTTTCTTTGCAGGTAGTGGCCGTGGAAGCAGCAGTTTGCCTCCTCATACCATCATCAATGAATTTCCAGAGTACGGCACTGTAGAGTCAAGCAGACCAGCACCAGCAGCTCCATCGACGTGCCAGGCAGAGCCTGTAACACGCAGTCCAGAAAGACGGGACAGCCACCACTGTGTCAGGCCCATTCCTCAGCGTGCAGGTCCTGCAGATAATTTGAGGCCTGATGCAGGGACAGTGCAGCTTCACACCCCAGAAGAGGGTTTGCAACCTGCGGGTAATCTGCCAGAGATTATGAAAATCTCTCGACGGCTAGAAGCAACAAAGGTGCAAGAGAGAGCAAATACTTCTCTTGATTCGGAGACGCAAATGGAAAAAAAGAGCGTTACTGGCAGCCAAAATGTGCAGGCAGCCAGAGAACTAGTTCCAGCAGGCCAAGAAAAACTCTCAGACATGCTTCTTCCATCTGAACGAACAGCTGAGGAAAAAAAGCATTTGATCCTAGAGAAAGATCTGGCTGCAGCATGGGCTGGAGAAAAGCAGTCCGAGTCCTCGCAAGCCATAAGTAATAAAGCAGAGGAGGTCCACGCAGCTCAGGAACCAAGCTATCACAAACCATCTGTGACAAACCTGGAAGCAGCCAGCAGAATGGAGAGGGGGACACATCTTGAGGAGTTTTCAGAGTACAGTCAAGGCAAAATGCAAACAGGTCCTGAAAGAAGGCTTGCTAAAGAGGCAGCTGTGAGTAAACATGTAGAATTTCAAGGTGTGGAGATTTTATGGCTGCAAAAAGCTGAGGAGCAGAGAAGAAAGACACACTCACTGCTGGACTCTGTGTCTGTGGAGAGGAAGGCATTCCCCAAAACATCCATCCACTCTGTGTCACCAATGGTCTCCCCAGGCCTGCTTTCCTCGCCAGACAGTGCATGGAGCGAGGTCTGTGAGAACCCAAGGCTGGGACCCGCTGCCTCTGGAGCCACTCCTCTAGCACCGCTTGATGAAAGTGGGAAGGATGAAGTTTCTGTGAAGGACAGGAAGAACTGTGGTGAGGAGATGGCTGTGCTTGCAAGAGGCCAGGGCAGGTGAGATGGTGCCAAGTGGGGAGCAGGGGTCAGGCGGGGTTTCTCTTGTCTAGGCATGTGGCTTGTGCCTGCCTCCTTAGGAGCTAATGAGAAGCAGTAAATATTTGTCTGCTGCCTGTGGTGTGGTGTCTACTGTAGTGGTTCACAGCTGGTGGTTGGCTAATGCCTGAAGTTGGTACTGAAGCCACTCTATACCACCTTACTGAAGTTTGCAGTCCATCTCAGATTTTGAGATGTAAAGATCAGAAGTCTTGCTGTTTGCGCAGTGATGTCTGTGTGATGAAGCATCTGTAGCAGGTGTAGTTGGGATCTGGACATGTCATGTAATTAAACACAGTTGGCATGCAGGCCTGGCCATATGCACCTGAACAGATTTTCTGGTTTCAGATAGAGTTTGTGCAAGAACAATGTGAGAACCTCTGAAAGGTCAGGTAATAAAGACATTTTATCCAGGGCCATGTAGATTATAAGAGGATAAATGCTGTGATATGCTGTGATGTGCTTTCTGTATTATCTATCTGTCTGTCTGTCTGTCTATCTATCTATCTATCCATCTTTATATAATTTTAGCAATACATATTGCAAGAATGGTGTGCTGCTTTGCATCCTGATTTGCTTGCTTTTCTTTCCTGATGCACATCTCTGACAAAGCAAAGGGTTCCACTGGTGCACTCTGAGCAAACCATGCCTGGTCTCACCTGGAGAGAGGTGTTTGCTGCTGAGACAACAGGATCTCTACAAGGGAGGCTCTCTTGCCTCTGCATCTCTGGATCCATGGAGTTTTGCTTTGGCTAGTGCATGGGATTAATTGGGCTGGCTACCTTGACCTCTGGCATGTTGAGAAGCCCCACAGTATTTGGTGCAGCAGAGAAGAAAACTCTCTGCAGGGGGATGCTATACCTTTCCCTGTGCATCAGCAAGCAGGCTGAATCTTCAAATCTGGTTCCCCAGGCTCCAAATTTATAATTGCACTTGCTTCCCTTTGCATTTGGAATCATTTCCTTCAGCTTTTTGCTGAAGACCCCAGTCCTAGGACTGCAGAGCTAGCAAATTATCCTTCAGGGGCAGAGGCTCCATTTGGATGCACATTTCCAACATGTGCAGCCTCTGGCATGGCACTGGTGCTAGCATAGATCTTACACATTGTGCTTTTCTCCTTTGCACATAAGCAGTTGATGTTACCTGTTAGA
This sequence comes from Pomatostomus ruficeps, assembly GCA_013400735.1. NCBI lineage: Eukaryota > Metazoa > Chordata > Aves > Passeriformes > Timaliidae > Pomatostomus > Pomatostomus ruficeps. Next base: position 18,704 of record VYZT01017489.1, on the reverse strand, counting down.
CGATATTAGGCTGTCTCCCAGCCTTCTTCTTTTACCCAGAAAATTGTTTCTTTCTATGTCCCTGGAGAGGGAGATAATGCCAGTCATAGAGAGGTGGTGTAAGGAGAAACTGCGTTTCACCTGCAGTGCCCTCTCCTGCACAAAGTTGCGTTGACCTTTCTGCTCAGAAAGGTGGAAGGTGAGGAGGTTTGCCCAAAGTCTAAACCTTGCCCTCAAGCTGAAATGAGCTGTTTCTGGTTAATTTTCAGGGTGGTGGAGGAGGGGCAAGCAGCCACAGGAGGATATGAAGATTTCCTTGGGCAGAGGCAGTCTGACGTCTCCACTGATCTGTACAGCTCACAGTTTGAAAACATCCTAGACAATGCATCTTTGTACTACAGTGCGGAATCGCTGGAGACATTGTACTCGGAGCCTGATAGCTACTTCAGCTTTGAGATGCCCCTCACTCCCATGATCCAGCAGCGCATGAAGGAGGGTGCACAGTTTCTAGATAGGACATCAGCCTTGGGGCAGACAGATGTCCCTGGCAGGGAGGTGAAGGGATGTGGTGAAGGCATCGCCAATGGCTTAAGGGATGCAAGCGAAACACTCTTCAAAGGAGATGTCACAGAAGTCCCTCGTCTGGAAAGGTAAAAGTAGTGGGTGAGCTTTCTGTGTGCCTGCTGATTTTTCCCCAATCTCTGTTTACTTCAGTGTACTATCACAGAGTGTAGTTTTGCCTCTTTTAAGACTGCAAATTTTCTACAGAGAAGAATTTCCAGAGTGACTGCAGGAGTGAAATGAGCCATCCAAACCTGTCATTCATAAGAAATATGCAAATTTACATTATGAAGGTTTATTAGGAAATGCTGACATGTTGATAAAAGTCTGTCTGGTATTACCACATCTCTGGGACCTGTCCCTCGGGGAGTTAGTTACTGGTTACAAATGAACCTTGTTCAGGTCCAGTTCCTACCTGAATTTATTGGCAGCGGTAACACTGCTAGGAGTGTAACACTTTGTGTACACAAATGAGTTGTTCAAATGCAGTTTGTGATCTGGATGTTAAAGATGTGTCTCTGGGCATAGCTTTTCCTCTCTTGAGGCCAGTGGGAGTTTTGAACGTTACTTCAGCTGGGATGAGATTTTGCTCCCACCACATTCACAGGTTAGCTACTTATTTTGTTTGTGCACTTACTCACTGAAAGAGGAGCGAGCACTTCAAAAACGTTAATAATTTCTGTTTAGGTAAAGGGGAGGTGAGAAAACCTATTAAAAGAAGGAGTCATGTGACCACCATTCTGGGTGGTCAGAAGATATTGTACTATTGTAGAAAATCAGTCTATGTGCAAACTTTTCTCATAGTGTGGTGTCAAAGAGAGTGGGGACAGTGCAAGGCAGCCACAAAGTGGGAGGTTGAGTTAAAAGCAGAGCAGGGAGGGTGCAACTCACCTGCAAAAGTGGTGAAAGACTTTGTGAGTGACAAGGATGTCTCTGATCTCCATCCTCCAGGATGTCCTTGGACTATTCCCTTAGATGGGACTAGTCTAGTTTGAGCGTTCCTGGGAGTAAGGGTGGGGGATCTTTTATCTGTTTTATTTCTTTTATGCTAAAATGAAAGAAGTCCTTTGAGCAGAAGTAGTTTTGTTAACATCATGGATTAAGGTGCAGTTTTCTCTTAAAATGACAAGCAGAAGGACTTAGCAATTTAAGATACTTTTCTCTCAATCATACAGTAAAAAAGGTGTTTAAATGTTGTGCATGTATGGTGCCTGCCATTAGGTAATAAGTGATGGCTAATCTGCAATAACCTGTATGGAACCAGAAATTGAGGTCAGTCACGAAACTTGTAGCTCTTTACTTACACCAAAACCAAAGACTGACATAAAACTGGACAGTAGAAAACAAGAAGCACATTCAGATCCTGATTCTGTTGCAGGCATCTGGTATCTAAAAGATACTGTCAAGTAAGGCCCATGTTGGCTCATCAAGACAAAAATTATCACAAAGACAAGGTGGGCTTAGATTAGGTGCCTGCCTAACGTGGATTCCACTTGGAATTAATTTTAGTTTAGATTTGCAGCCATACTGATAAACCAGCAGTAGATTTTAAAATTCTTTTTTCCTCATTTAATTAAAAAAAAAAGTGCGTTTGTTAGGGACAAGCCTCCAAGCCTCGAGGACTCACCTAAGGTAGGTGCCAGTAGAGAATGTCACCGCAGCAGTATGGCCAACCACGAGAGTGCCCAACAGAGCAATCCTCCCAACAATAACCTTATAGCCAACACCACCCTTCCTCCTCTGGTGTTCCAGTACCATATTGTATTGCACTGCGTGGTGACTGGCAGGGGACTGGCGGGTCATGAGTGCTGTTTCTTTGGAGCCGGTGGGGATCCCGGTGTTCAGAGTGCGCGGGTGAGAAGCAGTGTGTTTGTGTTTGGGGCGGCGGGGCGTTTGTCGCGGAGGGGTCACGGTGGTGTGTCACGGTGGTGTGTCACGGTGGTGTGTCACGGTGGTGTGTCACGGTGATGCTCAGGTGAGCCAGAAACAGCCTCCTGAGCCCTGGCGGCTCACGGGGTTTGAACGCGCCCGTGTGATGCCTGAAGCAATCCGAGACCTAGGTTTACCTAAGTCTACCTGTGC
>VYZT01017489.1:0-15852 GCA_013400735.1 Pomatostomus ruficeps | reverse complement strand
CCTCCCAGAGGGGTGGGGGTTTCTGTGGGGGCTCAGCATGTGGATACTGGCAAGTGCAAGGGGAAGCGGGGGGGTTTCGGGTGCGTGGGATTTGGGAGCAGAGCAGGGCGATGTGGCAGTGCGGGACAGCGAGCAGCATGAGACCCCCCTTTGCCGGAAACGGCGCTGCCAACCCGAGCGAGCAAAAACCGAAACCAAAATCTCAGCAGTGCCCTGTGCCGTGGTATTTCGGTGATACAAAAAGTGGCTGGGGAGGAAGCATGCGTCCAAATACCGGCACGAGCTAATGGGGGAGCAGTGTGAAACACGTGCAGTCCTTCCTGGCCCAGTGCAGAAGGGGACGACCGACTTGAGAGCAAAGAGCTGGTGGTTGTACACCTGGAAATTGAATGCCGTGTGCCAATTGGGAAAGGAGGAGCCGGAGCTCCCCGTGGCCATGCCCTCCTGATAGCAAGTAGCTGAGCACCATGGCCTCTTCTGCACCTGTCGGGAGAGATCCAGAGCGTAGCTCACACAGGGAGTGAGGTTTTGATGTATAAGGAGAAGGAAACCTGGCCTCGTAATGAATAAGCGGGAGGGTAACATCCTTCTCCGCTGTTAGGAAATTGCTGGCTTTGGGAGGGGTCAGCTCTGGTATGTGAGGGCCGGTCACATGCCTTCAGAACTGAAAAAAAAAAGAGGAAAAAAATTATTAGAGGCTTGCAGGCTGCAAGCTCCTATGAGCTCCTGGATGTCTGGAGATTTCATCCCTGCTGTTCTCCTTGTCAGCTGCCGGCCGTGGTTAAACGCAGTAAGTCCTGGTGAAAGCTGTATGACGGACCTGCCTGCTTTGATAGCCACCTGCCGTGCTTCCTTAGGGTAGGGCGATATCAGCTACCCCTGGGTCTTCCTGTAGAGCGGGCTTATTTTTGCAAGGTGTCCTTGCCTGGCATAGCTCAGGTGCCCTTTGTGCCTGGCCAGTGGAGGAGGGATGGCTCGGGGAGAAGGGCATGCAGCTTGCCTTCCTTTGAGATTCTTCGCGTCTCTGGAGTGGAGTTTATGCTCTTTCAGGTCTCTGAGATAAGCTTAGTTGGGTAGAGCATGGTGCTAATAATGCCAAAGTTGCGGGTTTGGTCCCTGTGTGGGCCATTCACGTCACAGTTGGAGTCGATGATCCTTTTGTGTCCCTTCCAACTCAGACTGTTCTGTCATTCGGTAGTGATTATCCGTCTGAGGGGAAAAAAAAGTTTCTACAGCTGAAGTAGCCTTAAATTTCCACAGGAGGGGGTGGGAGAACAGGGGGAGGAGGGGTAGTGTATGGGGTTTCAGAGCTGAGGGACAGCCTTGCCGTGTGTCAGGACACCATGGGATCCTCATGAAAAACACTGAGCTGCTTCTTGCCAGTGTGATGAGGCTCTGTAATGACAATAAGGACGTGGCATTCGGGCCGTGTGTGGTGCCTTGTCTCTGTGTTATCCTTGCAGAGGCATGCAGTCCCCGCTGTCACACCCATGCCCCAGGTGCTGTACTCCTCCCTTCCCAGGCCAGTGGGCTGTGTTAAGATGAACAAGGCTCAGCCTTGGGAAGTTTAGCCTTACTTTTAGGAGAACTCTTTGCAAGCTTGTACCAAGACACTGAGCTTGAGTTTGCATTGCCTGGACTAAGTGTAATCATTTGCAAATTAATTCAAATTGGTGATCCAAATCAGAGGGGGATGAAGGCAACGTATTTCCAAAGCAGTAAGATATACCTGAGGGGAAAAGGAGTTATCTTTTCTATTTATACCACAGACAAAGCATCTGCGTGACTAAATGTGAAGTATGGAATTACCTCTACTAAGATTTCTATACTTCCAGACTTTAAAGACTGGACTTCTTTTAGTCTTTTCTTTTACTGCACACTTTACAGCAGGCTTTCCATTCCCTCTCCCCTTGTATGCTAGAGTCAGAATGAGAAACTAAAAAACCCCACAAAACAAACACAAAAACCTTACGGCATTTCTTTTCCTGGCATAAATGCCTTTTCTTGTTGTCTTGGGAAGTACGGTCTCTCTTGACAGGACATTGCCCAAGATTTTTCTAAATCCAGAGAGAAAATAAAAAATCTGTATTGCAACTCCTAATCCTCAAAAATGCTAAATATTTGCCACCTGCCATCATCTTCAGAGAACTGCTGGTGCTCAGCAAATTCTGCAAGTCCTGTTATTTTTTTTCCCCTAGAGATGCAAACACAAATTTAGTCACATTTGTATTCAAGAGGAGAAGAAAACAAACTCCCTAAAGCAATCTGGTGATTCTCAGAATAAACTCACAAGAATGTAGCCTGAAATTCCCATGGGTACCAGGTTACTTTTAATTGTTGGGGCCTCTTATAGTGGTTCCCATGGTGGATATTTTTCTTCTGTGTTTGGGTCATTTCCAGCAGTTTCTTAGTTGGCACTCTGCTTATTCCTTCTTTAAGACAATAAACTTTGTTGACAAATAAACCCAGTTTTGATTCCTTTCTCCAGGCTGATTCTCTAAGTCTCTTCCCAGTTTCTTAGTACCCTGCATGCCACTTATAATTCTGGTTTTCAGTTTGCACATTGGTATTTTTGTCCAAAGTAGCTTGTGTTTGGTTTTTCAATGTAGTTACAGGACTCAGTACTTAAAAATCTAACATTTAACGTTTATATATTCATTTTATTAGTCTGCCTGACGGAGGTCTGGTAGAATATTTTTCCCCTTTGAAGACTCACTTTGTGACCCAGTTGTATTTTTTCATTTAGTGTGAAATCTGCCAAGATCCCTGTTTTTCTGAGTGGATGTTTTTTCACCTTCAGACATGCCTTAGGTCATGAGAGACACTGGGACCTAGGAGAGATAGGTCAGTCAGAACATGGTACTTCATATTTGCTGCCAACTATATGCCCAGGATGAGGAACGTTATTCAGAGAGATGGTATTGGTGGTTGTCCTGGAAAAGCAAATGCATCGAATGCTTCTGCAGCTGGTGAGTGAGCAAACAAGTGCTGGAGCCCAGTTGCTGGCACGTGGGCTAATGTGTCTGTCAGTCTTTGAGCCACTGCTAACCACAATATGCTGGCCTGGGTGTGTGTTGAATCCAGGTAGAAGGTGAAGTGGCACAATTCACAGGGGTGAGTTTCTGACACCGCTGGCATTTTGATGGTTCATGATTTGCCTCATTAATACACAGCCTAGTAACTTCTCAAATGTTATGCTACACTGTTCACCTTGGTATTCCCTCCAGGAAGGTGTCATCACTTTATCCAGGCCCTGGAGATATGGTGTACAGTGTTTGCCTTTGCACTGGCTAATGAGGTGCTTGGAGCACCAGCTAGTGAGAGTTTGTAAAGCTGCTTTTAGTTCCTAAATAAACTGTTGTTTTAGGGAAAAAAAGGGCTGCTGACTTTTCGCCTCTTCAGTTCCCAGCCTCCTCTGAAAATAAAACAAACAAAACAAAAATCCAGGAGCTGACAGAGACAGAAAAGAAAAAGAAAAAAAAAAAAGTGGAGCAGCTGATCAGTTTGCTACACAAAGTGCCTCAGTATAGAGCTGTCAGCAGCTCAGCTTCTAAGCTGGCATCTCTTGGCACATCTCCATTAAAGTCAAAGCCATTTAGGTCAGGAAGCCTTGATTCACCAAAACCGAGGCATCTCTGCCAGCTCTGAGCTGGTCCCAAAGTGCAGCCTACCATCTCGTCCATTAGCTACGACTGGCTGCTAGTCAAGCGCCTTTCCACGTTACTGCTGGTTAAGTCTCTTCTTCCTCCGTGTGTGTGTTGGGATAGAGAGAGACAGAGCCTGGCAGCTGACAGGATGGCATAGAGAGGCATGCATGTCTTCAGATGTGATGCTGGAGCAGCGGTGGAGAAGAACAGGGCACAGAGCATGCTAGCACAGCTCGGTGAGCTGTGGGATGGTTAGTGGTTGTTTCTTCTTTACTGTTTTTTCCTTTATTTTTGTTTACTATTCTTTTTGAGGACAGGTGGTTCGTTTTGCTGCATGGTTTTAGTGTAAAGCTTCTGTGTGATACTAGTGCCAGTGCTCAAGCGCTTCACCTGCACATTTACAGGGAAGCTTGAACCAAAAGGTGCAAACACATGTATTTTTATGCATCTGTTTTGCTCTCTGCCAGGGAGGACCAGCTGGACCAGCTGCCTGGTTAATATGCACTTTCTGAGCCAGTCTCCCAACAGTTAAAGGAAGCCCAAGCACAGGAGGAAGTACACTGCTGGCTTCCCAGTTTTGGTCCTGTCCTGGAGGACCCCAGAGGAGTCTTATAGGGAAGGACAGTCATGTGAGTGCTGAACACAGGGATGGCTCTTGACACCTGGAGCGGGTGGTCTCTGAGGGGAGAGCCTGAGGGTTCCTGAAACATGTAGGGGCTGAGTGTTTTCTGGGCAAGGTCATAGGTGTGCAGTGCATCTCTTGGGTCTGTTTTTTATTTATATTTGGGGACAGATGGATCAGTTCCTGAGTATGGGACAATCCTAATGCATTCAAGAGACCGGTCTATATGTCTGTACATGTCAGAAATACCCACTGCAGGGAGGAGGCCTTGGATACCCTCTGTGGCGAGGGCCAGGTTTTCACTTTCTAGGCATGGTGGCATTAATGTGGTGAGTGTCCCTTTGCGACCACCAACCCTTGCCGCAGCAATGTATGGAGCCTGAGGTCAAAATGGAAACAAACCTGAAGTATTTTTAGCAAGGCATTTGTACTTCAGGTGGCAGTGGGCCAGCAAGTCTGTGTAATGAAGCACACGCTGTCTCTCGGAAGGGCTGCGATCCCGTCCCTACATGTGGCGGGACTTCTTGTTCTAATGCTGTGATCCTGTAATGATGACGATTGCATTTGCCACATGCAAGCCTACCAGAAATGGCCTTTTCTGAGTGCTTTAGCTGTTAGTTCCCTTTTTTACAATCGGTAGGAATTCTTTTAATCAAAGAAAAAGACAAATGATTACAGGAAGGAAGCAGTTATTTCTGAACAGCACTGTGCATTTCAGCCCCTGAAATTGACTTTGTGTACATTTTATTGATAACCAATAGGGGATTATAGGGATTGTTACTTTTAACTTTGCTCCTCTCTGTGTGATGTGACAAGGCCGAGGTACTTTTTAATAGATCCTTGGTGGTTACTCTGGCTTGTGGACGCCATCCTAGCTTTGTATGTCCTGGCTGATACTGTGCTTGTGAGACACCCACTGAATTGAGTTGCAGCAAAGTGCAGCTGTGTCAATCCTCAAAGAGGGATCTACTTCAAAGCATGTCTTTGAAGAGAATCCATACGTAGGACTTCAAAGCTGATTAAACCATTTAGAGTAAAGTAGCACACTGAGTCATCTGGTAGGAAAGGGCATTATTTTTATTTTTTTATTATTTTTCTCCCCTTCCTACAGTTGTATCTTGGAAGAGCCCCGGAGCTGAAGGTAACTGGCAAGGTAAATCATTGCTTGAAGTGCTCACTCTCTCCTGGCCCTGAAGAAGCCGATTTGGAGCTGCAGCAAAGCTGCAGCACAGCCGTTCNGCGCCGCCCCAGCCGTTCCCAGCCCATTTGTGTGGTCGGGTCATTTGTAGCAGGAACTGAGTCATCACATCCCACTGCTGCTGGGATTTCTTCACTTTCTTCAGTGGGGCTACTCCTTTCAGAGCTGGGCTGTTCAAGCACAACTTTTCAGGTCCTTTTAAACAAAGTTCAGACTGTGCCCCTGCTTATGTCTAGTCTGCTCTGAAAAGTGAAAGGATATCATTCATGGAACAGCCACATCTCTCTGAAGGGTTGCAGAGCAGGGGTTTGTTTCCTCAGGGCAGGAGTGGGGGCAGGCACCTGACTGTTTCTGATTTGTCCTTGCCGTGCTTCTGAGGGCTGCTGAACTAGTAATAGAGTATGCTTTTCATAGACAGAGTTGATGGTTATGGAGGGAATGCCATCCTATTTCCGAACCGAGAGGAGAAAGCTCGGAGTGAAAACATTTAAAACAACAGGGCCAGCACTGTGCTGCAGTGGGTGATTTTCAGCTTCAGTGTGGCTCCCCAGTGGAGGCTGTACCCCTGCTGAAAACAACATTGGTTCTGGCCCTAGCTTCAGCATGCCAGAATGTCTCTCCACCCTTCCTTACTTTCAATCATTCTTGCATTTTGCTCTGATGGATTTTGCTGGCAAATGCCTGACACAGCCTGCCTTGGAGTAAAGCTGATGTTGAAGGCTTGCACATTTATTTGAGAGAAAAAGTTGGTTTTTCTCCTGTTCCCTCCTCCTCTCTTTCCAAAAAGACTGTGAAGGTTCCAGCCCTGTCTTATCCGAGCTTCCCCTGCACTTGATGCAACCAGCGCTCTCCCACCAGATGTGTATGCCAGATGAATTAGTGTTCCTTGGGGAAGGAACATATGCATCCAGGGGAGTCCATGTGCCACAGAGCATATGCTGTGCATCAGTCTGGTAAAAGTGACAGGCACTGGCAAGCTGGGCTCACTGAAGTGGCTGTGATGAGGACAGCACTTAGGCAGAGTTGTCATACCCTGCCACTCAGTGTAAACTCTGTCTATCACTTCTTTGTTAGAAGCTGGGCCAATTGCTTCGTGCTTTTATTCCATACAGGAAAATGCTAATATGCTTTTCTTTCTTGAGACGAAACAGAGAGTTGTTTCTCCATGGATTTGCTAAAAAATGAAGAGCATCACCAAGGTTTAAGGCATCATAAGCTCATCCTCAGGCTAAGGTTTCCTCTTGCAGCCTCATTGACTGGGAGAGTCGACCACTGAGATATGAGGTGCCGGTATCGTTATCATTACATTAGTGGCCTTGCTGTGTTTTTTCTGGAAATTGCAGCCATTCTTCAATGAAATGTTGCTGTGTAGAGTTTCAGTTTTGGTGGTACCTGGGATAGGAGACAAGAGGGAATAAGTGAATCTAGAATATTCTCAGATCAAGTGTGCTAAATACTGAGCATGGCAAGATTGAGATATCTTGGCATTGGGAGCTAAATCACTGTAGAACTGGTCGATAATGGAAAAAGTGAAGAAAACAGTATAAAATGTTTCAGACTCTGCCTAGCAGTTGTGGTGTGTTATGGGAAAGCTGGAAAGCCTGGCAGAGCTTACAGTCTACATCTTACGTGTTTCATCTGTGAACTTGGAGAAGTAACTACTGCTGTGAGAAGGCATTTAACCCCGTAGCTGCTTTTTGAGTTCCTGCAGTTTCTGCTGGATATGGTGGTCACAGCCTCCGTGCATTCCCTGTGAGTCTGGAGGTGCTTTGACAGAAGGAGAAAGGATGCATAGCAGGAGTGCATTGCTGGGGACAGAAATAACAAGATCTGTGGACCTGGTTTCTGGTCACAGCGCACGTGCTGTGAGACTAGAGAAGTCTGGAGTTTTTTTGTAGCTTCTGTTTTCTGTGTTTTCTGATAACAGAGATTAATGTAAGTATCCCTGGATAAAAACCTACAGCCATTGCTGGACAGGCAATTACCACTAATGCCATTACAGTCCCTTTTGGCCTTGAGTCTAGGATTAGGGGGAATATAATCTATTACATTTTTCAGCCTGCTTTTTTCAGTGGGGTTTTCTCATTTATATGTGATAAAGAGTAAAGCTGCATGAGGAATCCATGTCCAGCCTTGCTCTGTATCACAAAGCCCTTTCTTGGCACTGTTTTGATGGTAATGCTGCTGTGGATTCTTTATGTGTAGAAACTGTGGACTGCAGAAGAGCGACCTGTTTTAATCCTTGGTTGCTCTTAGCTCTTGATTAGAATTCATTATAAGCACTTCACAGAGGGAGGCAAGTATTACTGAGTTCAGCCGATTGGTAAACTGAGGCACGGAGGAAAAATGATGCACCTGGAAAGCCTTGAAAGTAAGAAGAGACATCAGCCTTTTCCTGAAGAACACTGCCCTGAAGGCAGCTGATACAGTAGCCATGCACAGGTCATCTGCATTTCCTAAGCCCTCAGGGACAAGAGCACTGAGTCTTCGAGCCACCTAAAACACTTGAGAACTGAAGTCTTTCTTTAATGCTAAGAATCTGTTATTTCCCCTTATCAAGAGGCTTCTGTTGCAGACAACCTGTATTGATTTGACAACCTTTTTGTACCTGGTACTTTTGCACCAAGTACAAAAAGTACTCAGTACTTACATTTTGTACGAAGTAATAAGCCAACCAACTGTCAGAATTAACTACTGGAGTAGCAGGAGGAAGCATCCCTTATTCTTTGATTGACATATGGGCACCCTCGGTCAGGATGAAGCTTTAAATAATGGAGGTTGGAGTATAAGGTTTCTTTTGCAGCTCCGTTGACTAGTTTGGCAAGCAGGGGAAAGAGCACACCCTCCCTCTTGCTGGGTGTTTCTCCTTCACATCCCAGCCACAGCTCCGAGGGACAAGGCAGAAGCTGGGAGCTGCCGTACTGTTAATTTCACTAAGTGGCCGATACTGGCACTTCCTTTGTTTCTAAACTTGTGGTGATTTGTGGTAACGTTGACTCTCGTAGTGCACTGGTTCGTATCAGGGTGCAGATGTTTCTTGTCAGCTTTGGCCATCTTTCAGGGCTATAAATACTACCTTTAATAAAGAGCAATGGTGAAAGAGGACTGTGATTTGTAGTGAGGTGAGGCTCTGTGAATTGGCAAGGCTTTTGAAGCAGCGTTTGTACGTGAAAGACTCCATAGATGTGTTAGCTCACCTGCGTATCGCTTGCTCCTGTCCGTTGTTAGAGAAGGGAATTTGGAACAAGTTGTGCCTGATTTGAATGGACAAAGTGTTGTTCAGGGCATGTGTCAGGGTACTCTGTCATTTTCTTTCTTCACAGGTTTGGTATAGGCCAAATTTAGAGAATTTCAGGCATTGCCTAGTGGTTTTGGATAGGGCCGAGGAGGCGTTTTCCGCAACAATGATGTCAATAGGGGCTTTTTTTCTTTTCTAGAATAACTGATGGCCAATAATTGTAGGAATTGTATTTATAGTATTAATTTCCTCCCAGAGCACTGAGACTGACCCCCCTTTTGTTAACAGCACCTTTTTATGTACACTGAAATAAATGCAAACCAATGCAAATCCCCAGTTCTTTCAGGAAGAGGTTAGATTTCTGTTTTCCCCAGATACTTGATAAAGAAGTTGTTCCCAAAGGGTGCATGTGTGATATTTCTGATGTTGTAGCAGCACTGAAGAGATGGAAAGAGAGGTAAAATGTGAAAATCTTCTTTCTGTACCTGTCCTTCTCTTAAACCATGGATGGGAAGAGAGGTAGGAAGCAGGTGATGATTTGTGGCATACAGAAAACCAAATATTTTTATTTTAAGCTCCCTTTATATGAAAATTTCATCTTTAAGGAGCTCATAAGTTGCTAGCAGATGTTTGAGTAAATGGCTAGACAATTGTTACTGAAGCACAGCAATCAGTTGTTTTAACCATGGCTTGTCAAGTCTGAAAATTACAATGGTATATGAAGCTGTAGTATATTGTTTAAAGGGCTGTGTGTTTAAAGTCATCTTTAACTCATTCCACTCATATCTGCCTTGTGCATGACCCTTGCTGATCATTTATTAGCCCTGTGTAAACGGGGATTTAGTAGAAAGAATTTCTATATAGTATAAAAATACAGAAATAAAAATAGAAATGCTGTCAAGCACACACACACAAACACAGAGCTGAGATTTTGCAAAAATTTTCATGCCAGTGTCAGAGAAAAGCTTTTCTAAAGTTAAAAGCCTGCCTGTGTGCAGGAGTGTGTATGTGGGGGTGTGTTTTGTGGTATGGAGGGCTCTTGCCTCTTTGATGGGAGAAGCAAAGCAGGCACACAGCTCAGCCAAAGCTTTCCTATTGTACTAGAGGTGGGAGGAATCTATAAGTGCATAATTTATCTGAAGTGCCCTGGGATTGCCATACTGAACATCTTGACTTTAAGCAGTTGGTGAGGGAAATAATTGCCACCATGAGGGAGAAGGATGGAAGCAAGGAGTTCTCCAGGCTGGCATGGGTGATTTGTGTCTCTCATAATCCAAATTGGGATCCTTGAGTCCTGCTTTTTCTAGCAGTGCCTTCCCATGGGATGTCTGCTGCTCATGGGTGACATGGAGGCCACTGAGAATTCTGGTGATATTATTTTAGATTTAAGGAATTGTATTGTTTCCAGGACAACTGGGGAAGAATGAGGAAGGGACTTGTTCTGACTCAGCTTGGAGTAACTGATCACCCTGGCTTAATTACTGCATTTCTCCTGAAAGATGGTTAATTGCCTACTTTTACAGAGGCCTCTTCAAGCCAAGCAAGCAATTGGGTTAAAAAATACTAATGTAAGAAGCACTCAGGTGCAGTTGTAGGCTGGTAATAGCAGAGAGCTCTCTCTGAAGTAAGCCCAAGTTGAGGATACCTAGCACAGTCAGAAGGAAAGTCTGTATTTGGCTGGCTGTGTTAAACACCCTTAACTTCTGCTGGCTGCGGAGTGAATGTCCCTGTTCTAAGCTGCTCCTTCAGTTAAGTGGATTTTGTTACATTGTGTCATCTTGCCTTTGTACAGTTAATTGCCTCTATTCTAAGAGGAAACGCTAATGTTATCCTACTTTTCTTCTCTCCATATCCTTTCCATCTCATAGCAATGTTGAACTACAGAATGTGGTGTTAGACTCCAGTGCAGCAATGGGGAGCAATGAACTTCAGGAGAAGGATGCCACTGGAGCCCTCGGCCACGATCTCAGCAATGGCAGCAGCAGCAGCAATTTGGAAGCAGCCAGGCGCCTGGCTAAGCGCCTCTACCATCTGGACAGATTCAAACGCTCTGATGTGGCAAAACATTTGGGTAAAAAGTATGTGCTGATACAAGGCCTTTGGCCACATTGTTCTTACTGCTGGTTCTGGAGGGGTTCACTCTTGAATGATAACCTTTACTTATTTCTTTGCTTTTCCATAGCAATGAATTCAGCAAGCTTGTGGCCGAAGAATATCTTAAATTTTTTGACTTCACAGGCATGACGCTGGACTGTTCACTCAGGTACAATTCCATTTGTGGACTTTCTGTTCTTGTTTTAGTAACTGTGCTATTTTCAGTGTTGTCCTGATTTACGTGGTTTTCCATTTGGGACGTAAGAAGGCGAAGAGACAGATGTGGTGTATTTTGGGGACAGAGCTTTCGTCTTCTCGTTGGCTTGGTGTGCTGCCGTACTCTAGTGCTACTGGAGTGTGGCACTTGGAGAGGGAAGTACATGGGCGGACCTGCTTAGAGATGGTCCTTGAAACACTGGAACTGGAGAAAAGTGTCCAGTCACTAGCACAGTAGGGGACTTGTAGTCTGCCAGTGCTTCTGAGGAATTACGCTGTTGCTCACAGCCAATCTACACAGACTTTGTGGTTGATGCCTTTTGGAGCTTACTCTACTTTGCTGCACTGTACTAAGACTAGGTTTGGTGTGGCTCGGCAGCTCCCCTCTCTGTGTCTCCCTGAGGCATCTAGAAATGTGCAGAACAGCAAAAGCTGCCATGTGGAAAATGCTGTAGTGAGTTTGGTAACTGTCAGCGTGGGTGTTTGAAAACCCAGCCCTTCAATTTTCTTTCTTCTTTACACTGGAATTGAGCCTCAACAATGTTTTTTTTCAGTACTTTTTTTCTCAGAAGGCAAAACATCAAGTTTGTGTAGCAGTGACCTGTTAGTGCAGTTGCTGATGTTCTAGTGCTTAAGGGGGTTTAGATGAGTTTAAATCATTTGACTGAGGTTACTTAAGTGAGATTTTTTTTTTCTAATGATACAAATCTAGGAGGTGTGCGTGCACTTCTTAGCCCCCTTGCAAATGCATTTCTGGGGTTCTGATGCTTGACACCATAGCATATCCAAGGCACCCACAAAGTCCTGCCTGCTGAAGGTGGTGGAAATGGAACATGCCTGCACAAGCATGAACCTCCTGGTCCTGAGGCAGGGGGAGCAGAGGCAAGCTGGAGCACCTGCTCAGCACAGGGTGGGAGCTGCTGGGCAGTGGGAGGTCTGCTGCTCATTCCAGGTTTTAGCACCCCTGAAGCATGATGCTAAATATACCCTTCTTTTAAATTGTGAAATCCATCACATAATTGCTTTGTGGCACATATTTAGGAGGTCTCTGCTCCCTGTAGATCTCCTGTTAATATTAATAGTTATGACCTTCTCTAAAATGTGCCCAGGCTCATGTAGGACTTAAACAAGCCAGGGGTTGTTGAGGTTTCAAGAGTAGCTGCAGTAATTGCCAGCTACATGCCCTAAGCATGCAGCAGCAGCTGGGGACAAAGAATTGTCCTGAAACCTGGGGAAACTGAGGCATGCTGCCTCATGCTTGTCAGAGAGTGGGAGGCAACAGTGCTGCTGTTGCTGGCGCGCTGACAAGCTGTGGTTTACTGAGCATTTTGGAGGCAGCTGCTCAGGTCTGTGCTGCCTCCCAGCTGTGGGAGGCTGTTGTGCAGCATCAGTGACAAATCTGAGACCTGGGAAGGGTTGTTCCTTCACTGTCCACTCCCTGGATCCATGTTGACTATGCACCTCCTGAGTGCACCTCTTGCAACCCCTGCAGGACTACAGGAGGGGAGGAGGGAGGAGGTGGGATGGCTGCTCCAGCTCCTCTCAGTGTGCATTCTGGAGTCCAGGCCTGGATGTGGGGAGAGCAGACTTCAGGCTGTTCAGGGAACTAGTTAGTAAGGTTCCCTGGGAAAATGTTTTTGAAGGTTCTGGGATCCATCAGTGCTGGCCACCGCCTCCTAAGGGCACAGGAACAGGCAAATAAATGTTGGAAGTCAAGCAAAGATGGAAGGCTAACTTGAATGACCAGGGATCTTCTAGAGCTAACACAAAATAAAGAAGGTGTTTGTCGAGCGGGAGCAAGGTCAGGTGATGTGGGAAGAATACAAATTTGCTGATCACTGCTGTAGAGAGAAAATTGCAGCTGACAGAAGTTCAGTTCGAGTTGAATATGGCCAGTACTGTGTGGGACAAAACCAAGATTTTAAAAAGTAATTCAATAGAAAAAGGCAGTGCAGAATGGCTCAGTGCCTTGATCTGGAGGACCACGGCTGTGAGAATGATAAACTTCCAGGTGATCCTGAACTTGTGTGGGATCTGCTGCTCCATCTGGATCCTCATAAGTCTATGAGGCCACATGGGATTCATCCAGAAATACTCAAAAGAGCTGGCTGATGTCATTGTGAGGTCTCTCTCAATGATTTTGGAATGATCTTGGGAATCTGAAGCTGTCCCAATCAACTGAAAACTGGCTGACCTTCAAGAAGGACAAAATGGATGGTCCCGGAGAGTATATGCCTGCCAGTCTCACTTCAGTGCCTGGTAAAAATATGAAGAAGATTATTCTGGGAGGTATTGAAAAATACCTAAAAGACTATGCAGTGATCGGTCACAACTAGCATGGCTTCATGAGGGGAAAGTCCTGCTTATCCAACCAAATTTCCTTTTATGACAAGGTAACCCGCTTAGATGATCAAGGGAAATGAGCTGGTGTAAAGCTGTCAATACTGTCTCTCACAGGACCCTTCTGGAGAAAATGTCCAGCCCATAGCTGGATAAACACATCCTGTGATGGGTGAGCAGCTGGCTCATGGGTGGGGCACAAAGGGTCACAGTGAATGGGGTGACATCAGACTGGTGATCTGTCATTGATGGGGTTCCACAGGGCTGCGTCCACAGCCCTGTGCTCTTCAACACCTTCATTAATGACTTCAACACAGGACTTGAACATATAGTAAGTAAGTTTGATGATACTAAACTGGGAGGAGCCATTGACTCTTTCAAAGGAGGAGAAGTCCTGCAGGGAGACTTTGATGAATGAGAGGTCTGGGCAACTACCAACTGTGTGAAATTTAACAAGGGCAAGTGCTGGACTCTTCACCTGGAGTAGACTGGGAAACAAGCTGCTGGAGAGCAGTGCTGTGAAAAAGGACCAGAAAGTCCTTGTGGAGGGCAAGCGGGACATGAGCCAGCAGTGCCCTGGCAGCCAGGAGAGCCACGCATGTCCTGGGGTGCATCAGGTACAGCATCGCCAGCCAGGCAAGGGAGGGGATTGTCCCGCTCTGCTCTGTGCTGGGGCAGAGCCTCACCTCAAGTGCTGGGGACAGTTCTGATGCCTTCAATATAAGAAAGATACGAAGCTATCAGAAAGTATCCAAAAAAAGGGTTACAAAGATGCTGAAGGGCCTAGAGGGGAAGCCAAAGCTGAGGTCACTTGGTCTGTTCAGCCTGGAGGAGACAGAGGGGAGACCTCATTGCAGTCTAAAGCTTCCTTGTGAGGAGAAGAGGAGGGGCAGGCACTGATCTCTGTGGGAACCAGTGACAGGACCCAAGGGAATGGCTTAAAATTGTGTCAGAAGAGGTTTATGTTGGACATTAGAGAGAGATTCTTCATGCAGAAGAGTGACTGGGCAGTGGAACAGGCTCCCCAGGGAGGTGGTCACAGCACCAGCCCGACAGAGCTTGAAAAGTTTTTGGACAATGCTCTCAAGCACATGGTGTGATTCTTAGGGGTGTCCTGTGCAGAGCCAGAAGCTGGACTCCATAATCCTTGTTGGGTGCCTTCCAGCTTAGGGTATTCTATGTACTCTGGTGTTCCTAGTGGACAGAAACTCATCCCTGTGGCCCGTCTTGGTTGCAGCACTGTGCTCTGAGAGTGAGGGAACCTCCTTGTTTATTTACCAAATATTCTTTCATCAGTGGCCTCTCCAAGTCAGCTTCCAAGTGGGTAAAGGTGCTGCAGAGGAGGAGAACGTGTAGGTCAGTGGTGCCTGGCATGGGCAGGGAGTAGAGCTGGAAAGAGCCCGAAGTGGGGTAGGAGACAGAAAGATGGCTAATTCTCAAAATTTGTCTTGGGAGCTGTTGAGGATTTAGGAACTATATTCCTCAATTTAATGTTCCCACTGAAACACTCCAAACCATGTGCCACTTGCTCCCTTCCCCCTCCTCTTCTCTTTGGGGTGTCTGGAGAGGAGAATGGAGGCACAAAAGACAAAGATCAAGGGCTGAGATAAGAGCAATTTACTGGAAACAGCAAATGAAATAAGAAAATGAACAGTAAGAGCAACAATATTAGAGTGTACAGGAGGGGTGAGTAGTTGACATGCAAGCGCTCACCATGCGTAAACCAGCAATATCCCGAGTGCTCCGCCATGCTACCCAACTGGAAGGGACGCCTTCCCCCACAACCGCTGCGCCTGACCTGAGGTGGTATTGAATAACTTCGGCTTCCTAGGCATGCCCCTCCTGGCTACTGCAAAAGTTAACTGTCCTGGCCGGAATCAGGATGTTTTCCACCCCTTATGCTATATCATCTATATCATGTCCAGGTCCTAGACCTCCCAGCTACATACATATGTATGTATGTATATAAACACAAGCATGAGTATCATTTCCATAGTCAGTGGTTTTCCTTTCAAGATATGTGTTGAGTTCATTTAGTCCATGACTGTGGGTTCTATCTGTTTTAGATGTCTTCCAGGGCAGGAGGGCTGGTTGCAGTCTGCATCAGGAGCTCATGGTGGTGTATCTGGAGCAGTCCGTATTCATTCTCCACAGTAGTTATGGCATACAGTGGCAGTGTCATTCAGCAAACAGTATCATACAATTCAGCATTACAGACCCGTCTCACCCAAAAACTGAATCCCCTTGAGGTATACCTCATGTTTCTCTGTGTCTGTACATTATTACCCACCAGGTACCCTCAGGTCCTTGAGCAAAACCAATCCCACGGGTGGGTTTGCCTTTGCCGGAAGGCAGGACCAGTCCAGACTGTGTTCCCTAACACATTTCTCATATGTACCACAGGGACTTCATCCCCTTCTACAATGCATAGAACTTCTGATTGGGTAGGGCCAGCTTGATTGGTAGAACCTCTTGTGTTAACTAACCAAGTGACCTT
>VYZT01017485.1:1436-30054 GCA_013400735.1 Pomatostomus ruficeps | reverse complement strand
GTGGCGCAGGCACAGCCGCAGCAGGGCCCGGTTGTGCCTCAGCAGCTGCAGCAGCTCCTTGGGGCGGCCGCGTCCCCGGCAGCAGCACGGCCCTGCACGGCCCGGGGGGATCTGGCGCATCTCCTGCAAGGCAAAGCACAGGGATCCCGATGGAAGATGCCGAGGGGCACAGCGGGCAGCACACCCGAGGTGCCCATGTCCCCCTCAGGAGGGCTGGAAGGGTCGAGGGGAGGGGCCAGCAGCAGCCTCAGGGAAAACCGCAGGAGGCAGGAGAAGCCCGGGCCGTCCGAAGTGCCCTGTGCCACTGTTAGCATAAGGTCACCGTGAAGTGTTTTAATTTGCTGTAACTATTTCCCTTGCACCTCCTTTTCACCATAATCTTCTCGTACACAATTTCATGGATGAACTCGTAAAGGAATGGACTTCATTGTCACATCTGATGTGCTGTATTTGAGCCCAATTTATTTTAAGCCACCTGGAAAAAGTTCAGTGGATTACTGCATGACCACATGAATTGTAAAGTTGGGAGATCCTAGTTAAAATAGAGGACCAATAGCATTCATGCAGTATTCATTTTCATTAATCAGAATTGTATGAAGGATGAGTTTTTTCCTTTTTTAAAAATGATTCAAGTGGAAATTCTTATTCTTCATGTGCACTTACCTGACATACGCATTCATTAAATTTGCTTTTTTCTTCCCATCCTGACTCAATGAGCTTAACTGGATACTATTTTCATTCTTCAGGCTGCTTAATGTAGCTACACAAGAGATGATTTTTGTGCTTAATCTTATTTTCAGGTTGTTTTTTGTTTGAGTTGGAACCTTTAAAGAATAAGGGAGTTGTGAAAAAAATAGATTTTTTTAATTGGAGTAAATATTCTTTGTTTTTAAAGAGAAAGAAACCCAATATTGCAAGCCGTCTAGTTACCAATTTGCTCCAATGTCCATCTGTCCATCCATGAAAGGGTATTTGCACAGGTCCCTCAAGCACTCGTAACAGAACATCAGAGATTTCTACTCCTGGATTAATATTTCTGGCTTTGGGGGCATGATGCATGTATCTCCTTATTGTCTATTAATCCCAGAAAGAGCTGGCAGACTTTCCTAACGTGATAATGGAAAGCTGTCGGGTATGATTGTGTTTCAGATTAGGTGATGCCTAACAATGAGGTAATCTCTCAAGCACTGGAATTCCAAAGTCCCAGAACTTGTGGGAAAAGTTCCTCTTAATGAGGCAACATTTCCAGCACTTGTCTGTGTGCAGGAAGTCCATCCAGCACGTGTGCCAGCATCCAAAGGTTCCAAATACAGCTGTACGTTGTTGCATCTGGTTCTGAGAACAAATAACAATTGTGTTTTAAATATTGTCCCAGACAATGATTATGTCATGTGCATCTATACTGTCCCGATGGGAGCCTGACTAAAACATGGAGCATGCACATGGAGCAGCTACCGGTGCTGGATTGTTTGCCAAACATCCACTTACCTTTCCATGTGACATGGATACACATTTGTTAAATGCCAAGGCAGGTGCTACCGTGATAACTTTCCATTTGTGAAGCTCCTGCGGGCTTTGGAGGACATATGAACCAGTTGATGTCAGAATTCGTTGCTGCCCTGGTGAAAATTTCCCTCAATATTTTCAAATTTGATGTGGTTTCAGCTGTAAATAGGGAGGTTTCCTTTCTGAATTATGGGTAAATGAAATGCTTTAAAAATGTCTTCAGCAAACTGATGAATGGGCAAAGCAATATTACAGACTTATCTTTAGATGTGCTCAGGAAACAGGCTATCAAGCTGAATTCCCACTGCCACTGCCCTTTGAAGATTCATGCTATAAAGCTAAAGGGTGTAGAAATCACCCTCAAACTCACACAAGGAATGTAAAGTTAATTTGTTACATCTACTGTCCCACAGGTTTACTTGTTATGCTCCATCATCTTTAATCAAAACAACTGGTTAAGTTTAAATACAATCAGTCGTGATCCTGGACTTCTTTTTAAGAGCCCAAATAGCAATGGACTTAGAGGCAATGCCATTTGAATTTTAGAAAATCCTTAACTCCTTGATCCTTCTTTTGTATCAGGACAAAGAAACATGAATTCAGTTTGGTTTTTTGGTTTTGTTTTGTTGGTTTTTTTTACTACCAAAGGGATAAAAAGTTGTACATGCTTATAAAAAAAATAGGAATTCTAGTTTCTTTTCATTAATTTCAGGTCAAGCACAATGCAGCAGCTGTTGCAGGTCATTTTTTCCTGTAGAAAATGGAGTGGGATATAGGAGTTGGTGAGTAGAATTTAGACAGAAATCCTGTTCAGTGCTGAAGGAAGGCACACTGAAATTTTGTAGAGTGCAGGTAGTTTCACTTGGTTTTCTGGGCATGAAGCAATGAGGTATTTTTGCAAAGAATGAGCAAATTCTCCTAAAAGAAAAGAACATCTTGGATAACAAAGGTTTTACAACGCAATTTTTATCACAGCCATGCACTGAGCCCTTCACTTGGCCTATATCAGAGCAGTCTTACGCTGTGCTAACTTGTGCAAGTTGTTAAATACTCCTCGGAGATAAGGAGTCATTGGGATTTTCTGCATTGGAGGAAACTTTGGCCACTTTTACTTTCCTTTGATTGTACACTACTCCACCCTAAAACACTGACGAGCCTCTTGTGCCTGCTTATGGTGACTGTAAGATCTTTTATGTCAAGCAGTTACAAACTCGTCATAATGTAGCCCCAAATTGGGGCTCTTTCGCTGAGATAATCTGTGATAATTGACATAACACCTGTTTGCTCTCACTAGAGTCAACAGTTGCATAAGGTTCCAATTACTTCTGAGTTTGGCCCCGAGTTTCTGGGAAAGCAGTGACTATGTATAAGCTGCTGTACGTTCATTCATGGCCCGTGTACCTGAAATATATTAAAATGTGTTTTTCTTGAAAATCACGCTGGAAAGTATTGGTGACTCCTTTTTTGACTGTTGTGTGCTGGAGAGACCTGTGAGGGAGACGCTGTGGAGGAGGCCAGCAGAGAGAACTACAGTGGGGTTTGCTCAGAGAGGGAATGATGCATCCATCGGCTTTGGCTCTGCACTTCTTGGGGGCTCAGCACTGAAAGTTGCTTGGGGAAGCTCGCTGCTGTTTTAAAGGTGCCAGTTCTGCGGGTTTCCTGTGGAATTGGACTAGTTTTCAGCAACAGCTGTGGGTAATTTTCAGGAGCCAGAGGTAGCCATTTTGGGGGGCTTTTTAAAGTGCTGACAGAGAGTTTTGGCTCTCTGGTTGGTGCAGTGGTTTCCTCTGTAAATTCTGATGGTGTCTCTGAGAGCTGATTAGAGGAGGTGAGTCAGGACTGGGCAAGCCAGTGCTTGACTCTTGTGTCATGGGCACTGGAAGCCCTTCAAGGACCATGTTTCCAAGTGCCAGTGACAAGCACAGATGGTCGTCTGAAGTGCTGGGGGATTTTATAAAATCCTCTAGGCAGTTAGTACAGCCCCACTGAAATAAAGCGGGATTTTAATGCTTGCCTTGCAAGTGTTACTAGCCAGAGGGGGGTACTTTAGAACCCCGGGCTCTAATGGTATAAAAGCCTTTACCACTCCAGGTAAGAGGCCTCACCACTAATAGAAGAAGACAATTAACCCTAGAAAATATTTAGGTTGTTTTAACAGTCTCCTTCAGGATTATTAGTCACCTGAGACTGACCACAAGAACTCTTAGGATACACCAGTGTGTGTATGGTGAATGGCTGATGCAAACCTGAGGAGGGAAAGAGGAGTACTAGACTTGTTCTTTGTTGAAATGGCAGACAAAGTGGATTCCTCCTGCACCAGAGAGAAAATAATATGGCAGGACAGGATAGAGGATGCGTGTCTGGAAATTGTTCTCTTTGTGGCTGACAGTAGTAATTCCAAGTGTAGATTCATTGGTGAGAAATGATGGAATAGCATTCAGGATTTCCTAAATGTGACTGTTGAGTAGCAGCAACAACAGTAACCACACCTATAAATACCTGTCTCCAAACTTGCCCTCTACAGGTAATTGGATTCTGGGGGACACAGAAACATTTCTGCATACTTTCAAGTCTTTAAAAAAGAACACTTTGCTTCCAGTGGCATTCCCATTCCCATTGTGTTGGATTTCCCTAATTATTCATCCAATCTTGTTCTTTCTAGGGGTGCTCACAGAAAATCTGTTTGAAAATGGTGCAAACAAGTACTTGCAGGTAAAGAATCCATTGGTACTTGCATGGCCTTCATGGTATAAACTGCATCTGTGATCACAGCACAGACAGAAAACTGCAAACCAAGAGATGCTGGAATGTTTTACAAGGGCTGAGACATTGGCTGCATGTACAAGAGATGAAATTCTTGAGGTCCCTTGATTAAAGTTAGTGCTCTAGCTGAATGATTTAATGAAGTAAAAATAAGTCTGTCTAAAGCTTGATAGAAATAATAATGATGTGGTGCAAAATAACTTTCCAAAGTACAATGGAAATAAATATATATTGAATTAGGAAGGAAAAGAAAAGAAAATGTTTCCCCAGCAGAGATAAAGTGCTCAATTCTAGGGGTTATTTTCACATACTTCTGGCTGTTAAATTTCATTTTCTTTGGCAGCTTTATCTGGTCCCTTCTGTAAAGCCTGCTAGAAGAAGTTCCTGTGCAGTGTGTATGTTTGAATTCTAGTGAGGCATCTTGAGACAGTTTGGCTGCCATGTGACAATATTTCAGACTGGTCTTTGATGAATTCCAGAGCATTATATAAATATCTGGATCGCAAATAAAGGTGTCAAGACACTTTGGAGAGCCTGCAAAAATAAATCAGGGAGCAGTTTGAGACATTCTCATCCATGATGTCTCTGACTTCATACCTAGCAGAAGCAAAGGTCCTCCTGTTCTCTCAGTTTCCAGTTTAAGTTTGTTTGTATATCCTAAGGAATAAAGGAAAATACTTTGATCTTTCTGAGACAAACCAGTCTCTCCTTGATTCTTTAGCTGTGACCTGGGAGATAACTATGCAAATACATCTTCTCTTTGTTTTATAGTCTTTTGCAGTGCCCTTACACTCATTGTTAGAAAATAAAAGAAGTAAAGGCAAGATTTTACTCTCTGCAGAGAAGCTTCTCCCTGAATTTCTCTGGATGTGAGATTTTTAATGAGAGCACTGGTTATGAGGGAGAGTTTTCTAGAAAGGATTGTGTAATGCATTGAATTTTACATTTAGTCCAAAATGTCAGGTGAAGCCTTACTGAGAAGAAGCTCTCGAGCTGAGGACCTGCTGTCAATTCCCCCTTCCTTATATTCCACGGGCAAGGCCTGGGCCAGGCTGGTTACAGACCCCAGTAAGTGTGTGCATGGGGAGTGAGGTTTGTCATCCAGAGATCTGAGGCAATTCCATCATTGTCTGGCTTGCTGCTAGTCTGGCTTTTTATTTGGCCTTTTTTTCCCCTTCAGAGTTGTTTTTATGTGAAAAAAAAAATCATCTTTCTGATACAGCTCTAGTGATACTAAGATTGGGTGGTATCAACAATCAGTTGGACGATTTTCATGGAACAGGAAGCTGATATGTTTAGAAAGGCTGTAAAAATAGGAACTGGCAGCTGCCAAAGACAGTTTTGTATGCTCTAAATGCACTGAATAACTCACCTGTAGCTCCCCCAACCTTGTGACTTACCTTCATGGCACACTTAGGGGTAGCTTGCTGCAGGTCCTGCTTAAATCCTGCCTTATTTGCAGTGGTTTGCTCATGGGTGAGGCAGATCCCTTCCATATATAAAAGCATCCTCTCTGTGGATGGAGTCAGTTTTGTAAGCCAGTTTGCTGCTCCCTAATCCTTCCATGGTACTGATTGAGCTACTGCATTTTTCCTTCTGCCCTCCAAATGATTTACCCGAGAGAGGTGAGCACGGGCCCAGTACACTGATGAGTGGGGACAGGGCAGATGGAAAGATGTAATTCAGTGGGAGGCTGCCCAGCTTCTTTCACATACCACCAAATCACCAAAAATTTCTTTCCCTCTGCCAAGCGCTTCCTTCTCAGCCGTGCTTTCTTTCCTACACATGTATTTTGTTTCCGTCTGTTGACGTTATTAGCAGAGAGTCCTTCAGTCTCTGCAGATTGGTCTGGATCCACATTAAATATATAAAAGGTATGTTCAGTTCGAGTTAAGCAGGACTGTGCCCAGTGAAAATGAATAGAGTGAATCATCCTCTGAAGGGTTTGAAGACACAGGATGAGACTCCTTTGACATGATTGTTTTAGCATGTGTGCAAAAGGAAGGAAAAAGAGCACCCCACTGAAGCCTGATGCGAGGAATTTCTGTTAAATCTATAATGTGTTTATGTTTAAATCCCTTGCAGAAGTGGCTGAATTTTCTTATGGTTTTAAGATGCTCAAAAGGATGTAATGGTTAATTAGACAGTATAGTGGAATGAGGGGGAGGGAGTTTTTTCAAAGTGGGATCACTTCCATTTTATAGCATTCTTCTATAAACATTATTCCTGAGTCTGCAGCCTGGTTTCCCCATTAGGGAAAAAAAGCACTCAAAAGTAGCATCTTTATATCTGTTTGCATCTGTATATACACATATATACCTCTTATATCTATATATATCTCCTGATCCAGTTATTTATAATAATAATTTTAACGTTCATTAAAGTGATTTTTTAAATCATAGGTCCTTACAAACTTCTATGAGGTAAACAAAGGAGGAGGAATAAGACGATTTTACAGGAGTGGAAAATGATTCAGAGCTCAAGAGCTCTGTTGTTATTGTCACCACAGGTATGATTTGCACAAGGATTTATTATTGTAAAAACACATTAAAAGAGGTGAAAGTTGTCTGGCTTCAAAAATGCTGGTCACCAATTCATTGGAATTAGGTAATTGCCAAGGTTCTCCAAATTGTTTGTTTAGGAATTATTGCTTCCGTTTTTTAGGAATTATTGAGCTTCAGTTCCTTGCTGTAAATATTTTGAATATAGATTCCTGTTGAGACTATGGCACCATTTTCTTCAGCCTGTAAGTGCAAAACTTTCATGACTTCATTTTTGTGGATGCTGCAGAGTCCCTTCTGTGTGTGCTGTGCAATTTTGGACTCGTTTTGATATTTGTATGTGAATGCACAGGTGCTGAATGCTAGTGGTCATTGCTTCAGTCTCCTTGAAAGAGCGCTGAGCAGCTGTAAAATGCCAATTGTGCTTCTCAGGCATCCCACCAAGCTCTGGGGAGAAGCCTGCAAAAGAATTTTCATTAGTGAGGGATAAGTCATTAGAGTGATTGTGCTATAGGTCATAGTTGTGAAGGAATTTTTAAATTTCTACCATCGAGGGCATTTGCTGATGCTTCTTTCTTAGTGAGGTCTAAAATCTCTTAAGATTCTCTTCATAGTCTCCTATGAGAGTTTAGAAAGCAGATTTTTAGGTCACCTACTGTAAAATTCCATAATCTTTTTTACACTGAACAGGAACATCCCCTTTCTTGTAATTGCTGCCTTATTCTTAGCTGCAGAGGTAGCAGTTTAGAAACATACCCCATGCTCTTCTGCAGAATCAGAAAGCTATAGGTATATAAGTTGTTGAGCTATGTTTTTAAGCAGGAAATGCCTTTCCTCTAATCCAGGCTTGCCAGATTAATGAACATTATATAGTCAAGACTATTGATTCGCTGTGGTTTTTCTCTCTTGGTTTTCTTGCGTTTTCTTGGTGTCTTATACTACACTTGCAACTGCAAAACTGGGGAAGGTAGCTTAGGTCTTTTATCAATCGATTATTTTATCTTGCATTGCAGTTAGCAGTAAAAATGGAATGGTTCTTTTCTGCTCCTCCTGCCTTGGGTGGGGTAACGTCTGGCAGAGGGTTGGGCCAGACACCTGGAGCTCCTCATATCCTGCATCGCTGACAAGGCTCCTACGACAGCTTCATTTGGGACGCTCCATTTCTGCTTTGGACCAAGTTCTATAGGATAATCAGCTGGTGGTTTGGCTATTTCAGTGCCTCACAGTAGGGAGCAGGCAGTTTCTGAATGACTTTGGTAATGTGGAATTGTTGAAATACACGGAATCAGAAGGCTAAAGAAGCTGTGTGATCATATTTTGGTAAAACCAAATAAAAATATTTGTCAGATGCTTATATTGCTCTACTTTTCTACTTCAACAGACAAAGATTCGTATAGCTGTAAATTTGATTTTAAGAGTGGGAAGGAAATTATGTTTTCAAAATATTGTGAGGATCATAAATCCTTTCTGAGCTTGTTATTAAATTAGGCTGGTGTTCACATATTATTTTAATGACTTATCTCCTTTCATCATTTTGATCTACTCAGTCATCCTTTTGGTAATAAATTCTTCATGCTCAGGAATATTGCATGATTTTAATTCATACACTTCCATTTGGTAATTAGTTATCCCTTACTGATGTGGACCATCAGCTTTCAAAATTACTTCAGTAAAAATGAGAAATACATAATGAATTCAATAATGTAATGACCTATTTGTTTTTCAGCATTTTTTATGTTCCTGAACCAATTTTTTTTAACTATTGCATATTAACATTCTTACCTCTAATGGCTACACTTCTTGACTGTGATCATAAACTAAATGTGAAAATGCCTTAGTGTATTCACAAACTTTTCCTCTTAAGAAAATAGAAGAACATGTAATCATTTAGAAAAAAGTTGTGTTGAGCTTGAAACCCTACACCACCTAAGTCGGGAAAATTTCCACTCAGTGTGCAGGTTTTGCCACTCAGGCCCATCTTTAGACATCATAAAACTTTACTTTCACTCACTTTTACGACACTATTATGAATGCAAAAGCAGGGATTGAATGCTAGGTAAGGAAAATGGTTTCCCAGACTCTGTGATCAATGACAAAACGCGCAGAGAAGGCAGTAAAAACAGAGAGCCGGTAGGTGAGGTTGAGGCATGATGACATTTGGGAATATGGATCTGGCCTGACAAAGGGAAAGGGAGATAGCAAGAAATGGTGCCTCTTCCTTTGTGCTGACACAGGGAGCTGGAGTCCCTGACGTGGTTTCCTTGGAAAGATGTAAATCTCTCCTGCAGTATCTTTTGTTTTTATGGATAGACTCTGCACTGTACGGTAGTGATGGGCTCTCCGTTTCCATCCCACCACAAGCAGCACCAGGGGTCTTCTGAGCAGCAGCTGCACTGAAAGCAGTCAGAGGAGACAAAGAAAATAGGAAGAAGCTGTTGAATATATACTCAGTGTAGTATTTTATACAAAGTATTTATTATATTTATATCAGGATGTGTTTTATTACCTCATAAAATTCAGTCAAATGGATAATTTGAGCAATTAAACTGACTCAGCGCAGTGTCTTTGTTAGCATTGTAATAGCACAAAACTTATTTCCACAGGTGTTTCGAAAGACCCACAGAGGCTGCACGACTGAAACGTTAACATATTATTCTAATAACATGATGCTGCTCTGTCTGACTCAAGAGCTTTTAACTTTAATACTTTTCAGGTTATTGAATCATCAGAAAGGGGTTTTTTGTTCATACTTTTCACACTGGTGCTTTTTCTTTACTATGAAGTAGTGATATAATGAATAAATTATATCCAGATGAAAGCCTGTAATTTTACACTTCATCCTGGGATGGTGATGGCACGTGGCAAAGTCAACATTTCCCAACAATGTGCTATGTGTATGAAGGACAGGGACCTAGGGGATGGGCTGAAGTGACATTTGATTCAAGGGGGAATGAAAAAGCCTGACAGAGGAGCGAGAGACCCACCCATACCTTCTGCGTGGGGGCTGCTGAGGGGCTCCGTATGGATCTGGGATTCAGATGATTTTTAGGAAAATGAGGGCTTCAAGTGAAGCGTTTGCACGAGGCCACCTGGCTGTGTTATCAGGAGGTTATTCAGGCTGGCAGTCACTTCCCTGGCTGCAGAGGCCATGCTCGTTCAGGATAACTGCGAGGAAGGGGTTTTGGTGCCGCGCCTCTGCCGGCTGCAGGCGCAGCTCCCAGTCCCCAGAGGAGGGTTTTCAACAGGCATGGTGGGAGTTCTCCAACGCGTTTGATTCAGATACATCTGTAACACTTCTTGTAGCTGATGAAGAATTATTCCCGCTGCCAAGATAATTTCAGCCAGCCTGATGAGGGCTGATGAAGGAGGTGTGAGCTGGGAAATCTTACTTGAGTTGGAAATCTTGCAAGATTCTAATGACCGTGAGGTTGGGGTGCCTCACTACTTTCACACCTGGTGCCAGATATTTGGTTTTGCATTTGCCAGTGAGCGAGCTGCAGCCAAGATTTCCCTAATAATTTCTTTTTATTTTTGCAAAGACCACCCATAACTTCTGCTAAGGTAGAAAAAAGATTTTTGCTGGTAACGGTTTTGTCAGCATTATATTTTCCATATATTTCAAAGGCCAACCAGCTTGTCTCTTTCTTGGTATTTTGTGGTGCACTAGAGACTGCCTGGGCACTCCTACATTCTTTTTGAGAAGTTCATAATCTATTCTGCTATTTTGCCCAAAAAAGACTGGTGGATACGTGCCTATTTTGAGAACTTGTGTCTGTGAGCATGAGAAGATTTTCAGTTGCGCAGATGAGACAGCTTCATGGGCAGGTGCTTAAAAAGGTCATAAATGCAAAATTAGGAATTGGAACTCTGGAAAATGTCAGCCTCCAGTGATGTACCTAGGATACTATAAAGCAACGTCTAAGTTTTAGTGACAGGATGAGGGGGAATGGCTTCCAGCTGAAAGAGGGGAGGTTTAGATGAGATACAGGGAGAAATTCTTTACTGCGAGCGTGGTGAGGCCCTGGAACCGTTTGCCCAGGGAAGTCATGGATGCCCCATTCCGTGGCAGTGTTCAAGGTCAGGTGGAATGGAGCTTTGAGCAGTCTGGTCTAGTGGAAGATGTCCCAGCCCATGGTAGGGGTTCATAACTAGATGATCTTAAAAGTCCCTTCCAACCAGGCCATTCTGTGATTCTCCAAAATCTCCTGTTCCTACTGATGATAAGGTGATGCAGGCTTTTATTTATTTGTCTCAAAGGCTGAGCAACAATGGGTGTTCTATGACTATTTCTGACTTTTAAGAGACATGGAGATATGTAGAGTTAGCACTGGAGCACTGCCACATAGTCACTCTTTCCCCTGTAGTTGTTTGATCCTGATTAGAGAATTAGATTAGGAATTTTAAAAGTAGTTTAAAAAATATACTGAGCCCATTTCAGTGAAAATAGTCCTTCTAGAATGGCAGTTTAATATCAAGCAATACTATTGCATTATTTGTTGATGTTTTATATGGTTAGCCTGGAACCAAACAAATTTAATCTCTGAACATGCATCAGTATTTAACATGACTGGGAATTCTCTTTGAGATGGCAGATTATGACTTAAGTGGAGTTTTATTACCTGTGATAAGTTTCATTCAAAGAAAATACTTTTCTCTCACAAATTGTCATAATCTCCTTTCAGAGGAAGGCTGCTCAGATGCTCTGTGATTAGTTACTAACTCATCTGGTAGGCTTTAAGCTTAAAACACTCTGAAATTGCAGTATTTTTGTTCTCAGAAAGTAAGAGGAAATGGTTGCCTTGTTGTTTTTCAAGGAGTAAAATCAATTGTGCTTCAAATGATCATTAATGAAAAATATTGCTTTTGGTTACATAGGTTTGGTTTGGGTTTTTTTGTGTTCAGCAGATCCACTAAGAGATGTCTGGGCTAATTCAGATTGTCCTTGTGGAATAAAATGGATGTCACAGCAGTGAGGGGTTACAGGGACAGTTGTGGCCCACAGTCAGAGCAGAGGTAGCTTAGATACTTGATTAAATTAGCAGGAATGCTTGATCCAATCTAGAGGCTCACATGACAAAGGTAGGGAAGACTATTATTGGATATTGCCATGAAGGTCACAGTGAAAATTAAATTTGTATTTTGCAAATCCTCTTGTGAGGGTATGATTCATAACTTACCGATGGGAAATGGAGACGCCGAGCAGGCTGATCGTGAACCTGCTTTGTGATTTCTAAATTAGCAGTGACATTTTAATAAATAGTTGCAACTCAGTAGCAGACAGGCTAAATTGGGAATATTTTTCTTTCTTTCTTGTCAAAGAAAGACACTGTATTAACATAAATGAAGGGTGCTGCACACTCAGCTGAGGTACCGTATGTCCTGTGCAGCCACAGAACTGCCCTTGGTTTGCTTTGAGCCTCTGCTCTGCACCAGTTTACTGTAAAGGTACCAGTGCTAGGCATAGCTGCTGTTTAGCAAACAAAATATTCTGTTGGATCCATTCTCCTATTCCTTATTTTGTTAGAAGCAGACAGATTCAATTTTCTTGTACTTTCTGTCTAAAATGATCACTCTTAATTTACTACTCAGGAAGTGAAGAGGCAAAACCCAGGCCCACACAAACCTCTGTTAACTGTCTGGACAAGGAAATGCAGAGCTGTTACTCAACATGTTGGATAACAAACCCCAGTTCAAGCTTTAGCTGCCAATTCTATCAGGAGCTGCTTGGATAATATATTGCAAAGTGAGAAAATACAATGCGGTTTTATAGTTTGGAGACAAATATGTGTTGTGAAGAGCTGTTGCTTGTTCCTTAAGGCTGTCTTGGATTTACATTGAGATGGACACAGCTGACTGTGGTGTCAATTTATTGGTGAGGTCGTAGGAGAAGATAAATCTGTCTACGAAATTTTCTAGAATAGAACTGTATGGGGAAGAAGTGAAATGTTCTCTTGATAGTCCTGCATATCTCCCCTCTCTCTTTGAGTCACTGTAAATGCTCTTGCCACATCCCACTGGCCTTGTTGCTTCTTGTCAGTTTTTGCTACTGAAGATGTAAAAATATTTTTTATTAGTGGTGCTGATATGCACAAGAAAAGAAGCACCCACAGACTGGCACTGTAGGTAAATGAACAAGTTACGATATTTGCTTTTCACAAATGCTTGATTTGTGAGAGGTTATAAAACCCTCGTAGTGAGGAAACATTTGCCAGTTTACAGGCTTTGGATTAGACCCACACAAACCCGCTTGTGTTAACCTGGTGTAACACTAACCTCTGTTACCTTCCCCTCAGTATCTCTTTTTTCCTTTTTTCTTCCTCTTCTAAATCTCTTTGCATGTTATCTGGACTGTGTTGGTTGCATGACATGAAGATGCAGTTAATGCTGCTTCCAGAGGTTGTGACTCTTGCTGAGTCCCTGTGGCTGCTCTTCAAAGTGCTATCAAAGCTCTCTTGGCTGGATAGCCCAAACAGTCTGATCCTCTGAGATTAGCAAACATCAGTCATTGTTTGTCATCAGGGCATGTCCCTATAAATGTCCCCTCCTCTGTGAGGCTGGGACTCCACACTAAAAATTCACTGAGCTTCTCTCAGGGTCCCTGCCCCTGTTACCTCATTTCTGTGTCTTTCTGTGTCTTTCTGTAGTATGTGTTCCCTCAGTTTTGCCAATGGAACTTCAGTCCTCTAAAGGTAAGATCCGTTTTTATGCCAAGCTAAAAAATATTCCACTGTGAGTAATCTCGCCATCTCTGAGGCCCTTATCCCACCTCTTCCCTTCAAGTCAGGATCAGAAAACATGCTGTCTCAAACCAAAGCTCTTCAATCCCTATTTTGGGTGCTTAAGTCTGGCTTTCAAAAATGCTGAGTGTGCTACAGTGCCTGTTCAAGCCCGGATGCAGCAGTGCCTGGCTGTGGTGTGTAACGAGCCACCTAGAAAGAAAAAAACCACAGACACAGCTTTGAGTTATTTAAAACTCTTTGCTTGGCTGAGCAACAGTATTGCTGGATATGCCAAGACCTGTTAATTTATATCTACTCTTCTCATCTGTTAAAGCAATAGGCGTAACAGAAAAAGCTCGATTCGTATGATCACTCGGCATTAATTTTTCACCCTGGCTGGATGTTAACCCTGGCACCAGCCACTTCACCCAGTGCAGGAGCAATCCGAGTTACCCTCAGTAGGAAGAGATATCAACACCCACCACATCCATGTCCATTGCTGGGAGGGTTTATCTGTAATATGTAACCCCAGCCAGTGGATATGTTTGCATTCATAATGGTTTTCATCTTGGACTTTCCCCTCCTGCCCTCTCCTAGCCCTCCACCCTTCAGGAGATCTGTAATCTTTCAGAGACTGAAAGGGTTCTTGCTAGAACACAGGTTGAGGTGGAAAAAATAAATGAAGTAAAACTGTCAGAAATCTAGCTGTAAGAAAATCCTGCTGTGTGTTTTTGTTGTTTGGGGTTTTTAAATCTCATGTTGGTACAGTTTATGCTTCAGCATGGTTCAAGTTTATACTCTTACATCTCAAAAGTACAGAAATGTTAGCAAAATAAGGGCTTGTATTCTATTTGGCCTCTATATTCAAGGATCTTTAAAAAAACCCCAACCAAATCCCCTTTTTTTTTTTACAAAGAGAACACTCTTCAGAAGCAAACAAACCTTTAAACCTATCCTCCTTCTCTGGGGCTTTCATTGGAAATGTTGAGTCCAAATATCCTCCCTGGTGTGACCATCCCTGTGTAGCTCCTTAGGTGGCACCAGGAGAGCCAGGGCTGTGGTGGTGCAGTTGTGGCAGCCACATGAGGCTTGACAGCCTGCGGGGTAGGAAGAACAGCACGGAATATTTTAGACTGGAGATGAACATAAAATTTTTCAATGAGTTTTGGTTTTGATTTTGGTTCTTGTTTTCTTTCTTACTAGGAAACTCTTAATGGCTTCATTCATTGAAATTCTAATTGCTTTAGGAACATTTTCCACAGTGATTTTTCATGATGCATCAGAGAAAGATACATTCAGAGGATATTTTTGGGTCTGAAAGGGTTAGAAAGTTTCCTGAACTTCTAATTCCCAATGTTTAATTCTGTAAATAACCCTCTCTCCCCTATCCCTGCAAAATGATGTGGTTTTTACATTACAAAATTATAACCTCATAACAATTTTGAGTATTTAAATGTTAGGAAGTGTCATAGTTGGGAGATGGCAGAGCTTTAATTTGTTTCATTGCTGAGCAACTATTATAATGCTGTTTTTAATTATACTGTCACATATGTTGGTCATCTTATTGTTTAATTTCAGGTCCCTGTTCCAAAATGTGAGGTCAAGATCTCTGGAGCCAAATGCCTTGCCACGAGATTTTATTCAAAACACAAGTTGCAAAAAATCTGATGTAAATTAAATGGATGTTTACAATGAAACAACTAAAGGAGCTTCATTAGAAAACATCATTTAGCTTAGGAAAGGTGTAAGATGGGAGTAGAGCACACCTGGAAAACACGGGATAAGCTCTTTTCCTAGCAGGCTGCTGATGGAGTCATCCTGTCTTGTTAAATTCTGCACTGAAGTTGTAAATTGAGTACACCTTTCACTGAGGTGTCTTGACTTCTACTCTATCTCCTCAGCTATGAGTGAAAACATTGTCAATATCCTAAATCCATGAGGAGAATGAAAAAATAGAAACCACCAATGCTAATGGTTTCTTTTTTTCCCAAAATCTAGGTCATAGCAAGTATTTCTGACAAACTTCCTTGCTCATAGCAAGTGAAAATCCGTGCAAAAAGTTCTGCAGGGCAAGGCAATTTTCATGAGCAGTTGTTTGTAAAAATGAGTGAAAAAATACTTAAATTCTGTCTTAGGAGAAAATCAGGATTTATTTAATTTAGCAAATCCAATGCAAAAGAAGTGGAAAGACCTAGAATGATATTGGGGTTTTTTTCTTGCCTGCTTTCCTCCCCAGTACCCTCTTTCTTGGACCTCGTGAAAAATACTCAGTGTACGCGCACTGTGCATAAATTTGCTTTTCTGACTTCAGAGGGTCTGGGTCTGCTGCTGGGGCCATCTATAAGATGATACCAACCAGAAAGCAGCAGGGACATGCCAGACACTTGACCCTTCAAGGCAGTGCCAGGCCAGGCTGGATTTAACCCCGGCTGGACTTAACCCCGGCTGGACTTAACCCCGGCTCACGGTGTTTCAGCGCCGCCGTTCGCAGCCAGCGCGCGGCTGAACAAACGCGCATTGTTGTCACAATTGGAACCACATGCTGAGTAATGGAACGGAGGTGCAGCGTTCCTGAGAATGTGCGGACAGTTGGGAACGGGAATGTATTTTTTCATTTATGTCTGCGCGTCTCAGGGCTCCCGCACTTTGTTTTCTTAGGGAAACTCAGACAGATCTGACGCGTAGGATTAATGGGGCTGGGCACTGACAGACCAGCTCTGTTCCAGCTGCAGGGACTGTGGAAGAATTAGATCTGGACCCTCCTAACCAGTCCTCCAAGAGTAAGATTTCAGTTACCATGTCCGGTCGCCAAGGACTATTTTATTTTAACCCGTGTCAAATCTGAGCTTACCTATGGGGCTAAACCACAGCCTGCTGAGCCAAGGGTATCCGAACGCAAACTCATTTCCCTGGCTGTTTGTTACTGTTTGGAACATTCAGCCACATGTGGTATGGAACAATCTCCACCAAACTAAACTTCTCAGGCTTCGTTGCATGTGAAATACTGCATGCAGCTTCCTCCCAGCTTGCAGCCAGTGCATCTCTTCCTGTTTATTAGAAAATGAAATGAAGGCAGGATAAAAGCGCTTGGACGATGTTCTCAGGCATGTGGGACTGTCCTGTGCAGGGCCAGGAGTTGGACTTTAATGATCTTTGTGGGTTCCTTGCAACTCGGGATATTCTGTGATTGTCTGATTTTATGGTAGAAATATAGAATTTTCTCTTTGGGACAAACAAGATTAAATGATGGATTTAATGCTTTGACTGCCCTTCACTCTGTAAAACAAAGGAGCTTGTGAGTGGTGTAAACTGATGTTTACCTGGGATGCTTCCAGTTGGTGACTTTAAGTTTATAACCATCTCCTTCTTGGCATTAGTAACCAGATCAGGATTCTTCTGAATTGAAATAACTTCTTTCTATCCAGAAAAACACCTCTAAACTTCTTTTTCTTTGTGGATGGTGCAAGTACAATAACGGTGATCACAACTGTGAGGTGGAATAGATAGTGAGGAGGTTCTCCCTAAATCTGCTGATGCACCTTCTAAGTAGCAAGCAGGTCAAGCAGAAAAGAAAGCGAGAGAGAAGCAGCATTTGTAGTGCTCTTGTCATTAATCACACGTGTTTGAGCTGCCCGTGGTGTGGCCAAACAGCAGGCAGGGTGAGCATCCTCGGGATGTATTTTCTCCTCACACGGGGAACCACACAAACTGCTGAAACAATGTTCTCTGTGCTTGTGGCTTCCTAGGATATTTTTGTTGTTCCATGTCTGTGAATAGAAATAGGTTACAGTGACGGGGTAGCGCCGCTGGCTGCTGACTGAAAGCAAACCACCCTTGTACCCCACAGCGCAGAGTTCAAAGACCCCTGGCCACCCACAGGTGACCAAGGCTTTCTGTGTGCCTGCCCATCCTTGCCCTCGCACGGCTGTGCCACCCCCTTCCCCTGCAGCTCTCTGGGCACTGGCACTGCCTGCTCCTTCTCATCTCTCAGATCCACAGGGAGGGTGAAGGGAGCGTTGCAGGGGGTGTGCTCTGAATTCTAACAAGCTTCTGGGGAATCTGATGTGTCAGGGTGCTGAAAAGTCTTGGCATTTGGTTCTTGGTGCATGAACCATCAACGTCCTCTCTGGGTAGGACGCAGCTGCTTTGAAGCAGCGATTACAGAGCGTGGGCAGCAGCACTTCTCCCTTGCATTCTGTTCTAAACTCAGAGGAGAACTTTTTCATCTTGAAAGTTCAGAATAACTGTTTCTTTCCTTTTTTTTTTTTAAATATTGTTAAGAAGCCACAAAACAAAGAACACAGCACACCATTCTTCTGTGCTGCAAGGACAGATCTGTCCCCTGCAAGAGGAATATATGCACATACACAGATGACATTTTCTCTGCACTTGTAAAAGCATACATGCACCGAGTGATTAGCGATAGTGGACTTGGTTTCCTGATCTCAAATCTCTTATGCGAGTCATACCTGGGGTTTTTATTCTCCTAATTTTGATTTTATAGGTTTCTATGTGCCTGATCAGCCATTGATTTGCCATTATGCTTGGTACTATTAAATGAAAAATCGCTATAGGAAAAAAGGGAGAAAAGCTGAAGTGCCCCGACGGAAACACGCTAAATAAACCACCACTAAAGGTTTGTAGCCTACATATTTCTTCACCCTTGAGCCCACACCCATGGGTAGGAAGGGAGGCCAAGCTCACTGGGGGGGGAGGCCAAGCTACTGTCGTTCTAACTTGCCAAGATGAGGAATGGAAGGAACGAAGGTTTCAGGCTGGTTGCAGTTTTTTAACTGTGGATTTTTCCCTTTGGTTTTTGTCTTTGCTTCTGGTTCCAGAAACAGCTGAGAGAAAGATGAGCTTTCCTCAAAATGCTTATTTGCTTTTTCCGGGCTTTGCTCGTTAGCTCCTGGGATGAATTCCTGGGGCTCTGCTATCGGGTAGGAAGAATAATGTGTGGAGGCAGCAATTATTTGTCAAGTACTGGCAGTGTACTTGGCATGCTGCAAGGCATGGATAGGAAAGCTTTACCTATTCTGGAGAGCTGCAGTTTAGGTCACAGACCTAAATATGAAGACAAATGGCACAGGGAGCAAACGTGGATATTTTTAAAATCCTTTAACTTGGTGTTTTCAAGGAAGAGTTAAGGTTTGAATGAAGAGAGGACAGGTCTTTATGTACTGATGCTGATGTGTTTGCTTGCTAGACAGGCCTGGTTGTAGCAGTGTAAAATGAAGAGAGGGCTGGTATGAAGCATTTAGGCAGTTAGGAGAACATGAGAC
This sequence comes from Pomatostomus ruficeps, assembly GCA_013400735.1. Lineage (NCBI taxonomy): Eukaryota > Metazoa > Chordata > Aves > Passeriformes > Timaliidae > Pomatostomus > Pomatostomus ruficeps. Next base: position 11,283 of record VYZT01017485.1, on the reverse strand, counting down.
TTGTGGAGAATTTATGCCATGGGTAAACAACGTGGGAATTAGAAAGCAAGAGTTAACTGTCAGACAATATGAATTGAGTTGCTGAGAAGAGGTTCAATGAGTGAGAGGATCTTGACAGGAGTTAGGAGAAAGGCAATCAGAACACTTAGCTGTTTTTTATCAGGTGAGAATTAAATTCTTCAAAATCAACCCCCCTCTTTTCCTTTTTCTCCCATGTCCTCCCCTTCCGTCCCCTTTCATGTGCCAAATGACTCTGGTGGAACTGTGCTGTAGGTACAGCATATTGTGATTAAATGCTCTGTAATGCGCTCTGAGATACAGTGGACCAAAAAGTATAAATGGAATGCCAGTTGCATAAAATAAATCTGAATTCTTGCTGCACCATGGCGAGGCAGCTCAGTTACAGCTTCGACCACCCATGAATGCTCAGCACACAGCAGGGCCACTCTTGGACTTGCATCTCACCTATTATCTTGGTGGTAGGGTATGAATCTCTTTGAATGTGAAAGCCTGGTTTTGTTTAAGTGAAGAACATAAGAAAAGGCTCTTTCCTTATTTTTTTTTTCCCTTGAGCAGATGAAAGGTGGATAGAAGTGACCATAAATTTTAGGAAGGAAAGAAGTGGAAAAAGGCTAATGCTTGCTGAGCAGAAATTTTATTTTCCCAGCCATGCAACCCAAATGCTAAGACTCCCCTGTACAAAAGTGTCACTACTTGGTCCATATAAATTCACTGTCAGAACAAAGGACACTTTCTGGAAGGGAAACCAGACTGTATTATAGCATTCAGCAACTAACAGAAGAAAGAGAATAGCTGCTTCCTGCCAACATGAGGTGGTAGGTGAGCATTCAGTTCTTGCTGCAGCTGGCTCTTGGTGGTGACTTATCCATCTTGTGGATAAACTATAAAAGACTCAGAGACACAAAAGTGGGGGGCTGGCAGGCTAGCTCAAGGGGAGTGATAATGACAGTGACTGCTGGGGTCACCTGGAAGCAACAGAGTAGAGCCAGTGTGGCTGTTGTGAGAGCATGCTAGGATTGCTGAGAAAATGGGAATGTATTTCAAGGACCTTTTCTAGGTCCCACTAAACCAGCTGAGCTGGGAACCATGTGCTGGTTCACACTGACTCCATTTTCCAGTCCCTATTAGTTCCACCTTCATTGATTGCTTTACTGTGACTTTTTTCTATTTGGCTTTTCCTTTTCTTTTAATGCCAATGTCACTGTTTCTTCACCTGCCCCTTCTGGCCTTCTTTACCTTCCCAGCTGGGGAGCTGCTCTTGCAATCAGTGCAGGGGTTTTGATTTCCTCACCACCTTGATCCCACACATTCCTTGCTGTCCTGTCATCAGATTGCCTGCCCTGCACTAGCTCTGCTAGCTGCTCGTGTGGCACAGTGACTTTGCATTCTTGCTGTGCTCTGAGCTGCAGTGCTACAAGGTACTGCTGTGGCTATTTTCTGTGGAGGGCTTCAGGGATGGGACTGTATGGGGGAGTGATTTCTCTGCTCCCTCGCTCGCCCATCTGCTGATGCTGAGGTTTCTCTTATGCTCTTCCTGAGAGATTAGTGCTGAACATGTCATCATCCCCACATTTAAATGAACTGTTTCCTGAGGATTTGAAATGCCTTGGCCTAAAGTAATTTAATGAGAACAATAATTGCTTCATTTCCCACCACATAAGATCCCAATCCTCTTCTTGGCACAGGTATGGCATGTGGCAAATGTTTCTACAGAAGACTTAAACCATTCTGCCCTTTGAAGCCCCGTTGTTGCTGGCTGCCTATTGCTGGAATAATTAAAAAATTTCTTAGTAAAATATGTTTGACCAGAGTGTAATTTGATACACCGCCTAGTCTACACTGTTGAAAATGGATGAAGTTTCCTCCTTCCAGCTAGGAGAACAACACAGATACCTGAGAGTCTTTAGCTGCTTTGTGGATGCTGCACAAACGCCAGAAGGATCCGTCTGTGCTGTGTGAATTACAGGCACTGGGAAGGTTGCTTCTGTTATGCTGGTTATGTCCTTTCATATCTGCCAGCTGACTGTGGTTGTCAGTCCCATTCACCTCCTGTGCTCTGTTTCTTGCGATGCCAGTTTGGCCTCTTTATTATCTGATCCGTTAGCTGCCTCCCATGTTCTCATTTCTGGCCTTTAATTTCATCTGTGGTAACACAGAAAGGCTAATTCTATTTCTTTGGACTATTTCAGCTTTAGACCAACTTCTGGCACCACCAAGGGCATGGAGAATTTTTAATTTATCCTGCAGCACATGTCATGAGTCTCTCTCCTTTTTAACCACATTGTTTCAATCTTTATTGCTGTTTTAGGTCCCATGTGACCCCTGAAATACAAAATTGTTGCCTCGCCTGATGCCCAAGGGCTCTCCTGGCTGCCAGTGCTCACCCCAAAGCCATTTTCCCTGTAAGCTCCTTTTGCCAGAGGATTCAAGCAGAGCCTGGCACTTGCAGAGACACAGAACCTCGTGCCTCTGTGGGAACACGTCGGGCTCAGTGGTCACCTTGCAAATATCTAAGGCACAAATGCTCAGGGTGGTCATTCCCAAGGAAAGGAATGCCTCAGGGCTCAACCCTCCTTGGAATAACTCCTAACGAAAATTAAGCGACAAGTCAGTAAGTATTTATTTACAAATCCTAAACAGATGGCACACATGCATGCTTGTATGAACAGAAGGGAATGGAGAAAACCCCAACATGTTCTCCAAGCAGCATTTAATTCAGATTTGATGGTTTCCTCTACTCCATATGACTCAAGTGACAAGTTGGCAAATGCCTGGCAGCATTTATAACTGAGGCCTCTGTTTTCACTGAGTCTTTAAGTGTTCAGGTTACACTCACTGAGTGGAACCCGAAGCAGGCGGATTCCTTTTCCGTGTTTGGTCCCTGTACACCTTTTGAATCATTTCAGTGGAAAGATTTTCCCCTGACCTGCTAATTTATCATTCATTAGCTCAAGCAAGAAGGGTTTTGCCTTTCTTCCTAACAAGCCATTTGTTGCTGCCTTATGCTTTGGAGGTGCCAATTCCTCTTGTTCATCACTTGGACACTTCTTAATTGCCCAGCCAGGTAAAAATCTTTTCCATACTGATGTTATTAACTCTTTAAGGTGTGACATTGCTCCCTGATGCATCCTAGAGCTTGGAATATCCAAATCCCAGACAGAAGCTTTTTCACTTAATTTGGTGACCGTATTTTATAGACTACTATAGCTGTAATTGATTCAAACAACTTGTTACTGACTCTTTTTGAGATCAAGCCCAAAGGTAATCAATAACTCAGTAGTGCTAATAGATGTGAGGTGCCTTCTTTCCTTACTTCATCTAAATTTAGACTTTTGAGAAACACTAACAAATTCCTATCCTTTTTCTTTTTTCCTTAACATACTTAATAACCCCTTTTCTTTCTGCTAATGCTCCTTCCTTTTTTTGCACTCACTTTTTTATTCTCTTTCTTCTTCCCTATTTCCTGTCTTACTTCTTTTTCCTAATCTATTCCCTGCTGCCAGGCTCTGATTCATGAGCCCTGCAGGATGTAGCCGCACTGGCCGAGGAGATGTGGGGGAGAACATCTCTTTAGCCCCCGTTCTTAACTCTAGGAGGAATTGTGAATCAGAGCTCTGTGCTGCTGGGGTTCAGTCTCACATAGTAATGTAAACTGGAGCTGATGGCAGCTCTGTTAATGTGACAGCCTGAACTGCCTCAGCTGAGGAGTAGATGTCCCACCTGTTCTGCCTCTTCTGCGGTGGGGATTGCAGCCTCTGGCAGAGCCAAGGAATAGGTAACTGTGCATCATCCTTCCTCTCCTCTACAAGCTTCTGGAGCATGAGAGTCAGGGTCCTTGGGCTTTCTTTCTTCCAAAAATTGATTCTACGGCCTCTTCAAAATTAGCATTCCTTGCACAATCTCATGATCCAAGACTGCTGACTAAAAACCTCCATTTTCACCTCAAACCACCCTACCTGAGCATGGGAAAAATAAATCCATTGGCTAAAGTCTACTGCCTTGTACCTCCAGGGATGGAAAAGAGAACCAAGCAAATTCTTCATCTTCACCTAATTAAAGGCCTTTGTTACATCCTCTCTTCCCCTCATATTCCCTGTTATCATCACCCCCCAGCTGTCAGAGATATCCATCCACTCCATGCCACTGGAGCCATGATTTGTGTGTCACGGGCCAGCTGCCCACATGAAGAGCCCGTGTTGTCTCCTCACATGGGGCTCCTGATTCCCTTGGAAGAAGGAGCAGAACGAGCAGCTGGCTCCTGTGTGTTCAAAGAGCACGGGCTCAAGTTCTGCTCTTGCCAGGTTTATTCTGGAACAACTTGGTTGCAAAGGAAAGGAGGTGTGTAGCCATTTTGGTTCATATAAATTGGACATATGACCATAGAAAAAGTGTAAAAATACCGCTTAAGAGATATAAGGTTCAAAGTGAGTATAAGGAACAACTTTTTACTCCTGGGAGCAGAAAAGGCTGCTCAGAGGGACTGTGAAGTCTTCATCCTTAAGGACTAGCCAGATCATCCTGCTCTAACTTCAGAGCTGACCCTGCCTTGAGCAGGAGGTTGGATCACAGCACCCCTGAGATACCTTCCAGCCTGAATTTTCCTATGATTCTCATGTCTCCTGTAGTTCTACTAGACTGTTAAATTTGCCTCACCATGTTAAATTAAGCGAGAATAACAAATTAAAAACCAAATGGTTTACTTTGAAGAAAGGAAGTGCCAAGAAGCAAGGATTGAATATGTCCCATTATTTGATTTTCTTATTTGTGGAACCAGCCATTTTCATTTTGAATCTTTGTGAGTGTAGTAGACAGGTGGGGGAAAACATAAAAAAGAAAAATTGAATATTTTAATTTTCTTTCTTGGCATATATTCAGGTGCATTTTCTTAGATACAATTTGTAAAAGTTGGCTGCTGTCGTTTGAATTCTTTTATGAATTAAACCAAAAGTAAACGGTATCTGAATTTATTTTGTACATTGTTATGTGTGGAGGCAGATAGAGGAAGACTGTTTAGCATGTAATTGATGCTCAGCATGCTTAATTTTTTGTAATTGTTTTGTTTTTTAAAATTTCCCCCTTATTTTTACCTATCCTTATTTCTGATACTTATGCAGAAAAAGGAGATGGTTCAGCTCCCCTTTTATGTAGTCAGACACATCTGAGTATTTTATTTTCTGAAGAAGAAGAAGAAAAAAGAGAAAGTACCAAGAATTAAGTTCAGATGACAGATGTTTATGTGGCTAAACTCTCAGTTTGGTTTAAATAACGTAGCGAGGAGTCGGAAGGAATGTAACCTTTCAAGCTTTACTTTGTTTACAGATAGGAGGAGAGAGAACAGTAAATAAGTCCGAGTTACAGTATGCCTTTAAAAAATCACATGATATATCACTGCCATATGGAAGCCTGCATGCCCTTTCCCATAGGGATGTGCCACTGGGAAGGGATTTATAGGCTGCTAGCTCATAATGCAGTGATATTTACAATGGGTTACCAACTCTGCCTGTAACTGTTCCCAAAATCCCCTCTGGAACAGCACCCATGGCTCGCCAAGGGTGGCATCAGTTGTGATTTTTGATTTTCATCCAGCACCTCAGTCCTTACATGGTTTGGTGAGCACAGGACTCCAGACAGGGATAGTTCAAGTCCTGCAGGGAATCTCGGTACTCCTGGGAAATGCTTACTCCATGTTTACTTCAATGGCCGTTTCTGGGAAACATGAACCACAAACAGATCTGTATTGCCAGCGCTAGGAGGAAACAAGGTGTGCTGGGGCTGCAGGCAGGCCGTGGCTCTTAGACAGTGAATATAACCTAAAGGCAGGTGTTTGGAGTGCACTTTTGCAGGGAAAATAAACCTTTTAGGTCTGCTGTAGCATTTGATTTGGGATTTAGATGTCAGTGCTCACCAGCAGTGAGGTAAAATATTTAGTGTCACTGCATTTTGGGAATATCTAATTTTGACAAAATCTGGAAGTCACTTTCATCTGTTTAGAAGGAGCCTATTTGCTTTTATTATCAGTTTGTTTAATTTAACTGTGTTTTCCCAATGCTTTTGGGGAATTTCATTCTTGCAGTCTATGTGACTGGTTAGTCTCAAACTCAGTCTAGACAGGCAGGAGTGCATGTTTTGTCATCCTTCCTGCCCGTTCACGGTATTTGTAAAACATTCCTCATCAGATGACATGAATAACACTTTCAGATCTTCAGTCTGGACTTGACTTCTAGGGTTCTTGTTTTTATACAGTGTTAGTAGCCTCTGTTTCGCCAAGATAACTCACATGAGCACAGAGGTGTGTGTTTTCCCTAGAATTTCAATCTACATGCTGGAGTTTAGCTTGGATTTAGATGCTAAACTTTTGCGGACTTACAAAGGCTTTTTAAAAAATTTTAACTTCACAGCTGTACTTATCAGAGCCTGCCAGTCAAGTGTGCCTATTTTGATTTCTCTGAAGTGAGCCTTGTTTGAGTTTGCCAGGGGATTCAGTGAAATTGAGTTGGAAGTCCTGGATTTGCCTGTTTAGAAGTCTGCACTTCCATAAGATGATCAATCTCTTTCTAGGGCAGTCCTCTTTGTGTAGGCTTTCTTATTTGTTTTTGTTTTTAAAAGCCACATGATACAATGCTTCATTGTACTAAAATTCTACTTTTCCAACTACCTTTAAGGGCTAACTTTTATCTGGAAAAAACTTTTATATTTCACTGCCCACAGACAGCATAAACAATGACCTGAATGACGTGAGGTGGTTGCTGGATGAATATAAATAAGATAATACACTCAAGTGCTATGTGGGTTATCAGATACATAGAACTTTGTTATGCTTTGCTGTGACACAGGAGATTAAGTATAATTTTGTATATCTCTCAGCCCAGATAAACCCATTAATCTTAAAAGATATTGTGTACTAAGGCAATGATGAGGTGAGCAGAGAGCAGCAGTGTTATTCTGCAAAATACCTCTCACATTCTTTCAAAATTGTCTTGAGACCCTCCTTTAAAGGATTCTTTTGTCTATGATAGGAAATTCTCTAAGTTTTTCTGTTTTTCCTTTTCCATAGGACATCTCTATTTCCTTGGAGCTTTCCGGAAGCTGAGCCAGGTAATGACAATTTGCTTTTACTTTGACACAGTCTTTTCATGTTCATCTGTTTCCTTCTCCGAAGTGAGTGGGTTTGTGGGTAAGGAGTTCCAAGCATGAGCATTCTGTCTCTTTCCAGTCACCTGTAAGGTATGGTTTGGAAAAATCCTCTATGTTATGTTGTTTCCCAAATGAACTCTTGGACAATATGGAGAGTGGTGCCAGGTATATTGGATTTCTTGATAACCGTTAACGTTTTTCATGAACAAAAAGCTGCAATATAAATTCAAAACTATGGATAAATATGTATGTTGGATAAAGGTACCTTTTATTTCAGCATATACATGGCTTTTATTATGTGCAAAGGGTAAAAAAGGAAGTTTTCCTTTTGCTTTGGCTTACATGGAAATGGAATTGGTGGTTATGGGCTTTACTGTAATCCACAGGTCCCTATGCTCTGTGGCAGAGTGTAAATGCCTGAGATCTGGTCTCATTTACGTATATTAAAAAGGTCTTGTACTTCTGCCTCACAGAGAAACCCTCTGGATTGTAGCTGCCTAAGGCCAGGCTCTCTTACCCATGCAGGAATTAACTTTTCATTGTAGCAAATCCTCTGAGCTCCAGTTAGAGCTGATGGCTCACACATCTGTGATCTACTGGAACTAAAATCAGTGTCTCTTTTTGTTTATTTTCCCCCCTCATTGCCCTGTCCCCAGCAAGTGCCTGAATACAATGTGCACCAATTAACTGATGGGAAGTTCCAATGAGGAGTCCAGAGCAGACTCCAGAGTCTGAGGCACCTGAGAGTAGAGTCAGGTTGTGAACAGAGCTCAGATGCATTGCTCATGCACGCTGGAGCTTTGAGTTTCAACCCTGAGCTGATGTGCCAGCATTTAAGGAGGCAGTGCTGCAGCTCCTAGCAAGGCAGTTACCCCCTCCACCCCCCATCCCAGCTTTTAAATTGGTGATGTTTGAAACTGATTTCAGCATCTGGTTATGAGAAGGCTGTGCTGGCTGTTAGTTTGGACATTGGACAGGTGAGAAGGCTTAAGCTCTGTGGAAGTGACGTTCTGCTTTTTCACAGATTCCTTGTACGAGCCAGAGAGAAACTCCGGTATCCTAACCCAAGGATGTGAGAGCAATCGGGAAAATCTATGACCCAGTTGCATTTGAAAGCTATTATTTTCACCCTCCAGAAGTGGTTTTCATTTATCAGTGGTAAATGTTCATTTATCAATGGTAAGTTCATTTATCAGCCACCTTAAAGTACAATAAAAAGTGTGATGAGGGGAAGTACAAACTGTCTTGTTTAAGTGGTGATGGATTTCAAGCTTTCGCTTGGAAATTTTCCTCAAAGACTGTCACAGTGATGAAATGCCATCAAGCCACAACAGTTCTGAACCTGTTGCCTTCCCCATCAGGAATACACTGAGAAAACAGGTATGTTCCCATCCTTGCTGTTGAAACTAGTGGTGAGCTAAATTCCTTTTCCTCCTGTTCACACCAGGAGAACTCCAAACTTCTCTGTCAGATAGAAGCTGGAAATGAATCTGACATTTAAAATCCTTTCCCTGCCAAAGTCCAATCTGAGAAAACCCCTCTGAGCAGACACTAATTAGATGACAAACTTAGAAGCCTAACAGAATGTACACTCTAGTAGAGACAAATTAACTCAGTCTTTGATGCTGCCTCAGAGTAACTTTCAGATGGACAGACACCTGTGAGGTGTGACAGCCTGCCCGCATTGCGTGCTTTTATTGGTCTAGGTGAGAAAGGAAATGTGTCATTGCACCCTAAGAAGGTACCTTTCACAGTATTTTCATTTTACAGCGCAAATGTGCAAAACACCATGGACTTTTCCCTCAGGTTGTGAATGGAAACTTGTTTTATTATTGTACTTTGTAATGGTTATGTTCTTGGAGAATGAGCTGGTTCCCATGGATGGCTGTAGGAGTGAACGACGGCATTTGAAGAGGCAAGCATCTGCTTTATTATTCTGCTTCTAAAAGGTATCACAATGCATTCAAGGTAGTAAAAATCCTTTTGTGATCAGGTTTTACTGTAGATTATCTGCACAGGCCTCTCTACTCGTTCAAGACTCATGACTCCAGTGAGTCATGTCTTTGTTATCCTCACTTTTTCACAGTTGGCTTCCTTCTTTCTTTGTCTCCTCAGTGTACTGTCTTCATTTCTTAATCCTTCCCCTTGTTTTTTTCCTTCAAGTTTAATGTTTGATCTGCACATTTTAAGATTATTTCATTTTGATTTATCCAAAGGGTTGAATGGAAAAAACTGTTATTTTTGTGGGACAGGTTAAGTATGCAAACGGTTAACAAATCACTTAAATTATGCTCCTAGGACTATCTAGGGGCAGCGAGCAGAATATACAGTCCCAATAATGAGCAAATCGGCCAAAGAAATCCATTGACATGTTGTTTTTAAAGAGAAAATAATTATGGAAAGAATGACTTTCCGTGCTGATCTCATTCCGCCGAAGTTCAGCCTAGGGTTGAAAACCGTCTCCTTTGTTTAGTGGCGTGTTTGGTAATAACAGTTCTGTCTGATGCTCAGTTTCTATGGAGAGATGTTTGCCTCCCTTTTGTTTGATAACTCACTTCGTATTTAGGTCAGATTAATTGTCTGAAAAAAGTTGGGAACTTTTGCCGTGGGCAGGGCTACCTGTGGTGAGCTTCAGCAGTACGGGATGAGATCCCCTCTATTAACCAGTACATCTGCACTGGAGTCTGCTTCT
>VYZT01017478.1:11879-51634 GCA_013400735.1 Pomatostomus ruficeps | reverse complement strand
AAAAAAAAAAAAAAAGTTCATTTTATAGGAAGGATCAGGAATGTAGCATCAAACCCTTATCAAGAAGGGAGGGGTCCACACTGATTTGCACATGCTTTGGATCAGCAGCCTACAATAGCTGAACTCATTGCAGGCTATATACACATTTTGTTTGCTCTCTAATTATTAATTTAGAAAGGACATTCAGTCAGGGAGGGGACTGGATGAAAAATGTCCCTGAGAGGTGTCTGGAAAAAATGAGCAAGAAGGATTTATGGAATGAGAGGGATAGAGTCCAAAAGGTTGTCTCCTGTAGCCAGGGTGCAGTTGAGAGGGTGAGAGGGCCGGTAGGAAGAAGAGGACAAGGCTGAACGCAATGACAGTGTCAAGGACACAACTGGTGATGGACCACAGCATGGGAAAATGTGCAGAGAAGCCCCTTAAGAGAAGATCAATATGGAAACAAAATGCAAAACTCAAGGAAGGAATAAATAACTGGGGAATCAAGCTACCCCTGCTGTTTCTTCCTCCTCCTGCATATTGCAGGTAACAACTAAAAGCTCAAAATCTTTGCATATTGATTAAACCTCTTATAAAATCACAGCAAGAGTAGGAACAGATTATCAAACTCAACTTGCATTTGCAAGTTTTTAGTGGCTAAACACCTTGGTCATCTTCCTCTGTTTGAAAAAAAAAAGTGTGCCACCATTGATCAATGGTAATGGCTTTCAGTAAAGGCTAATTAAGTTATGCTCTAAGATAGGACAGAGCATAAGCCAAGTCCCAAGCATGCCCTAAAGCCAGTCTGAGGGGTAAAGGGAAAGGGAACTTGGCTGTATAAAGCTACAGGGGATTCTTTTGCCTAGTGCAATCTTTAATAAGACTATCAATCAGCCAGGAGGGATGTTTATCCCTGTCTCCCAACATATCATACTGAGGCATTCATTTCGCAGACATGAGCAAATAATGAATTGTTCTTTGAACCAAGAGGAAGATGAGGCCCATCTAGTCACCACCTCAATCAAAATGGAAAGCACCAAGCAAAAAAATATAACCCAAGGCAAGACGGGAGAGCAAAACAGATTAAATATATGTATAAATATTCATACATAATAAGAGATGGGATTGGAACAAAAGAATAAACCTTATAAAACCTAAAGGAGATTTTCCAGTAGATTTCTTGGAGTTGCTAATGGGAGAGACATGTAAATTATTAGTGGCATTTAACTTCTGCTGAACATCAGAGTAATGAGTGAAGCAAGGAGTGGGAGCTGAGACCCCAGAAATCAGAGCTGTCTCTGCTGCCTCACACTGCTTAAACTACTGAGACATTAAAGGGGACCCTCAGCTTTCTTAAAAAAAATTTAAAAATTGAAAAAGCATCTGCCCTTCATGGTTGCAGATAAAAGCTTGGAAACACAAAGCAATTGCACCCTAAAGGCAAGTGAAATGAACTCAAACCTTGTTATTTCAAAATCCATGATTAGCTTAAACTCTAAGGACTGATCTCAGTGGGGACAGTCACAGTCTCTTGTTTTGTGAGTGCTTAGGACTGAGAAAGAGGTGCTCAGAGGTGGGGACAGGAACACTTCCTTATGCATGGCACTTAGACCAGGTAAGGAGAAAAGGGGAAGAAAAGATGCAGGTGAGAGACAGGGGAAAGAGACCTTTGTCTTGTTAAAAACAGGTGACTGTGGTATTTACAACATCCTAATATTTGTTTTGGCTCTTTTCAGTCCCTTCTACACAGCAGTCTACAACCCCCAAAGGGGATCATACTGCCCAAAAGATCTGTAGTATCTTGTATCTATATGTGTGTGTGACGTCAGATCACTCTTCAGAAGCTTCTATAAGCATTATATTCACTTTCATGCCAATTCTACAGCCACATTTGCAAAGAAAATACCTTGACTTTGCTGATCATGAAATTGTTGAAGCTTTCATTTAAAGAGTGGCATATGAAGAAGCAAAGGATAATAATTTTTAAGCAAAAATGGAGTAAAAGTGATGCAGCTATTGAGCTTTCTAGTGCAAGCTCTCCTACTTCAAAATGCAAAGAATAGTGGCCATTAGTAGTGCATTGCATATTACACTAAGAAAACGTGCTTGAGACTCAGACTGAGTTATTTTACTACTCAGTTCATTTTTGTTACTGATCTTTACTTTTTAACAGTTCTAGCACTAACATCTTCATGTTAATAAATGGTAGATCAATGGTTTGAATCCTGAAATCACACGCAATTATTTAAACCATCTTTACTCATATGTTAATAATTCTTGTTTGTTCCCTTATCCTTATGAAATGTGGTATGTGTGAGAGGTAATTAAAAAGGCAGTCAGTGGAGGTGTGCACTTAGAAGGAATGCAGCTCTTGGTCCACACAAATTTAATAAAGGAGTAATAGAAAAGACAGTCACAACAATCTAAGGAAATCAGCATGACAAGCTGTTGGGGAAAGTAATGTATTTTCTTAGAATAGTTGATACAATTAAGAAAATGATAAAGCTTTCAGGCACACAAACTCTTCTTATTGTCCTCCCTTCTCCTGCCCACAGTATAAGCCAGTCTAATAAAAGATACTGCAACTCCTTACAAGCTTTGCTTCATTTACAGAGAGATGAACTTGTGATCAGGTGAAAAAAGAGACAAGCAGGACTGGCCATGCGAGCAAACCGGATCCTGAATTATTGAAAGGCAACCGTGTGGCTGCCACCCAAGCAAACAGAGACAAACAATGAGAGAGAAAGTCAGAGAAGCAGTGTGTATGGTCATCTGTCTTTCAGCCCAGGTGCCTATCTTTCATGTGTATCCATGTTTATTAGTGGCTTAGTAAAAGAGATTGTTGATGTAGACAGCCTCACATGCATTGCTTCTGTGCATGAGCCCACTCTCCCTTATTTTCTGCTGTCTGTCATCTCAAACTGGAGAAACTGAAATGGAGAATTGGTTATGACTTGGCCTGTGTTCCTGTCCATGTCTGGATTATACCTCAAGATGATGTAAACTGATGGAGACTCACTAAACTCAGGTGGGTCTGCTGAGTTATGCCAATGAAGGATCCAACTTGTTTACTTATCAGCTGCTTATGTCTTACATGATGAATTGGTCCTCTACTGACAGTTAATAAAAGATGTATTTATGTAAATGAGAGTGCACATGCTTTCCAATGTTAGAAAGGATTGTTTTCTCCACAAAATACATCAGCTGAAAGACAGACAGACAGGTGTCATGTTTGTTTTGAAATATTGGGGCTTCCTGACATGAAAAACCACACAAGCTTTTTTTTTTTTTTGGAACTGATGCCTTAAGTGCTGGTAAAAATTAAGAAGCAGACACAGCAGTATAGGAAAAGGGTATTACCTTGGTTTAATAAGATCCTGGTGTACACCTCCGTTGGAGCCTGAGGGTGTACCCCCGTATACAACTTTTATGGACTTTACAAATTAGCATATCTACCTAAAATCCCCCAATGAGTAACTTAACAAGTGAGGTAACTATCCCCCTATTCCCCCCCTAAATGAAACTATAGCCTAGCTCAAAAATATGTTCTAGAATCCAGACTCTTTAAGGTTGGAGCCTGTAGTTTTGAGATAGTAGGGATGTTTTGTCTTCTCCCCTCAGAGAACCTCCAAACTAAACTAAATGTCAGACTACAAAACTATAAACATGTAGTACTAAGGATACAGGGTATAAGGGTAAGGGATACAAGGAAGGAAAAAGGGTATAGGGAAAGGGTATAAAAATGTATAAAAAGGGTATAAAAGAAAGGACAAAAACAATCAGGCATCAGTAAAACAAATGTAAACTTGTTATTAAAACAGAATTTTCGTTTGCCGACAAAGCTATTTTTTCAGGTTCTGCTGGAAAGCATTCAGCTTGGAGAAGGCCCTGGATTCCCAAAGGCTTTTCTGCTGTGGGTTTTTTTCCTTTCAAACATATCAGTTCATCCAATAAAAGAGACTTTCCCACCTAAAAACCTCACCTCACTTACACCTAGAAACATTCTATCCCTTCCATAATGGCTTATATCAGCTATTCACTAATGACGGTTTATTAGCAGCAAGTGGGGTCTAATATTCACCATCTTCAGACGTGAGAATTGCATGTGGGTGTTGCAAATACCTGAGAACATGCAAGATCAGCTTGTGTTCCTCCCCAAAAGGGAAACTATGAATCAGTCACAATATACAGCAGCAACATAACTATTGTCCTTTCATCTTCTGTGACAACTGGAACATGGACACTGAACAGCAGGACAATGGAGTTGTGTCAACATGCAGCAGGATTTCAGAGTGCTTACAGATATGAGTCATCCCGGTCTGTTATGGAACACTGAACCCTTGGCATTACAAGACTTTCTCAGTGGTTTGATTCTCTTTATTTTTGTCTTAATTGCTTCACTCTGTCATTTCAGATGGTGTGAAAGGAATGCATTCAATGCTCCCAGAAAAAAAAGGGGCTATCTCAGGACCGTGGAGAATGGTCAGATTTCCCCAGGCTTCTCATTTGAATTATTAATTCTTACTCCCTACCATATATACACACAAACCTGCACTTACACATAAAATCTTTTACTTCTGTTACAGATAAGAAAAATGTTGTCAAGATACAGCAGGAGAAAAGCCTTTGGGATTTGTTATAGGTATATACATTAACACAAGCATCTTCTCTGATTAAGGCTTTCCGCTGTATTTAGAGCTCGTCTATTATATTCAGTCATACTACTGCTTGCTCTGTAGAGCCTCTTTCTTTACTATTAGGCACTTTTCCATTACTGTCTTTAACAGAACATCTTCTGTTTCTCCTTATAATTAAAAGAAATACTCAACTCTCTTCCCTGGCCTTCTGGGACTTGAATGAGAAAGTGTTGTCCTGCTTCTTTTCCCCATTGTTACTCTGGGTGCACAGTTGTCATCTCTAAATGCAGTTTAAGATCACTGATTCTGTATTTGGTAACAATCTGGCAGAATTTGGCACAATGCACAGGAGTGAGGTCATTTGGTAAAGCAGGGAATCCATGGGGATCTGTGGCTGTCTTGTTACTAATCTGTTCCTCCCAGGAACTCTTTTGCTGTTTTAGCTTTTAGTCTAACAAATATTTTGAGTACCATTTCTTTTCTGGACAGATGATTTTCTCCATTATCCTAAATATTGGTGCTACAGCCTCAGAAGGACTTGTAGGGCTGGTGAGTGGGACTGTGCTTTCATTTGCAAGCTGTGTTTCTTGCCTGTTAGAGAGAGCACATCCGGCTTTTTGTGGGCTTAATGGTGGTGAGAAACATTTGCAACATCAGTCGTTTTGCACTGGGGTGTCCTTTCCCCTGTGTTGATAACACAGAGACTCTCCCTCCTACCCATTCACCTCCTGCACTGCTCATCTGTCATACCCAGCTAATAAACTCGAGGCACCTCCTGCCCTGATCATGGCCTTGCATATTTAAGTTATTAGAGCCAGGCACTTGGTGCACACTGGGGCTGTGCTGAAAGCTGATCATACAAGAAATGCAGCAATCATTCTGCAGCCAATTCTGTCTAGATCCCCATCCCACTTTTATTTGAGTCCCTGCCACGGGAAATATTGAAGTGGACTAATGCACAGCAGAAAGTAAATGCTTATTGAAGAACTGCTCAAGTTTTATCTAGCCACATATTAAATGATCTTGAATTTGGGGCAGAGATGGGCAAGGCAAGAAAACAAAGCAGCAAATGATCTGTCTGACAGGGCTTTGGAGTCGAGCTGCCACAGTCAAGTCTCCGTGCTTACGTATGCGTGTTGTGGCGGGAGAGGGGGATGCACAAAGGGAGGGGCAGCCAGGCAAGGGGAATGTATCTGTATGAGCTAATCTGTTTCTCCTGCTTTCCTCCTCCCCTCCCCGTCTCCCCTTTTCTGCCTCTCTCTCCTGGGAGATGACTCACACCTGCTCTGCCCTGATACTACCATTTCCCATCAGAAGCACACAGTCACTCTGAAGTCACCCAAGCTGTTGTGTGTTAGATCCCTGCACTGCTTACATCTGCTCTTTGGTGTGCAGGACTCAAACGCTGTGATGGGCAGCATGCCTGTAACTCAGCAGAGACTCATGAAATCCAGTCACCTGCCCATGACACACTGACGTCTTGATGGCATCCTGGGCTTCTGAGTGCTCCATCCTAGTAGGAGCACCATTTTAGGGCAGGCTGATGAATCTTTATCAGAGAGATGGTCTTAATAAGGACCCAGGCAAAGCATTTATCAGTTGACATCAGGTCCTCAGATAGACAAATGCCTTTTCAATTCTAAAGGTCTGAGTCATTTCATTTGCATCTGACCTTATTTCACCTACACCTCCCACCTTGGCTAAAACAGACTTTTTCACCTGCATATAAACAACCACAGTGGCATCCTCTAGTGCTTTCTATGCAGGATCCCAAAGTACTTTAAAAACATTAATGGATGAAGAGTCAGGACCTAACCACAATGTGGGTAACCATTATTTTAATTTATGTTTTAGGAAACTAAAGGCATAGAGATAATCTGCATCTTCCCCAAGGCTACATAACAAGTAATGACAGAATATTGGAAAGGAATGGGGCAACATGGTCCAGCACAGTATTTGAGAGTCAAAACCATTCTTTAGTTCAGTGAAAAGGATGAGAAAGCATTTTGCATCTGTTAGTTCTGCAAAGTTTTGCATCTCTAAGTCTCTCTGTGAGTTTCAAGTTAGCCTGTACACTTTAGGGACATTCAGTGATAATAACTGAATTTGGCCACCTTTGTGGCTCAAAACAAGTCTATAGACTGAACAACAGCTCAGGAAATCTCACAGGTTTCTGGGTCCTGATGCCCACTGAAATATCACATGGGACAAATTGCACATTATTTTGAAAATCACCAAGAAGGTATTGTTCACCCTTATTAGCCTGCCATTTTTTTTCTTCTTTTTTGGGTACAGATAAAACATCAATCACTGTAGGATCCAGAGGTGCTTACAGATATTATCGAAGACAGGAAAGATGGTTTGATTGGAGCTGTCAGCAGCAAATTCTCTATGTGCATAGATACTGCACTTATCCAGCACACAATTCTACAGCAGACAGCTAGAATTATCTTAAGAATGTGACAAATGAAGGCGTGGTGGTTTTCCCTAACTAGGAAGATGTTTTCCTTCAGCTGTGATACTTGTACTGTGCTCTGACAGTTGCACGCTTAAGGTTGATCTCCAGGAGAATCCAGATCTAAGGAGTGAGCCTTTTGTAGTGGCAGCTGAAGTTCCTGGAAGAGGCTTCCTGGGAGCATGAGTGTCCCCTTCAACCACAGCTGTCACACCAGCTCTTAGGGAAACTGATGGCCAAGCCAGTTGCCCAACACAGCATGTATGATCTAATTTTTGGAAGTACTAAGAATCTTTACTGACATAAACCAGACTTACAAACAATCAGGAGAAAGGGGAATTTCCTTTCTCCTCAACACAAGAAAGGCAGCCATCCTTTTACAATTAAAATAATCATGAGCATATGTCTGACTTCTTGCATAAGGCAGTAAAATGAAATCCACAGTTATATTTCACTCTCATTTTCTTTGGGAAATATAATCCTGAAATAGAGCCTTGCCCTTTCCCAGTGATAATTTTCCTGTTCTGTTATAGGAGGGATAGAACAACAGTTCAGCACAGGTTTCCAAGAGGGCTTTTACATCTCTATAGAGGGAATGATGCATACTTTTCTTTCTAGAGATTTTTATCTCTATTTCCTTCAGACATTCATTTTTCCAGATGTCACTGGAAGTCCCAGTAAAAGGCCTCTTTTATATATACTCCAGAGTTTTTCTTCAAATCGACAGTCCCTCTCTGAGGCCCTGAATTTATACCCTGCCTTCTTCTCTGCCTCTCCTGGATGTCTGTCTTCTTTCTATCATTTTGTTCAAGCTATCATGTACCTACTTCCTCAGCTTTCTATCTCCTAAAATGCTGCTTTGATTCATCTGTTTCCGCTTCAGCTTTCACTCTGGCATTGATCAGCAGAGGCATTTGAGAACTACAAAATCTGCCCCATCCCTCCAGCTTAATACTGAGCATACTTAGTAGATGCATCTTATAGCCTGCCCTGGTTTCAGCTGGCACAGAGTTATTTTCTTCCTAGTAGCTGGTACAGTGCTGTGATAATGTTAATAACACATGGATGTTTCAGTGGTTGCTAGAGCAGTGCTTACCCTAAGTCAGGGACTTTTCAGTTTCCCATGCTCTGCCAGTGAGCAGGTGCACAAGAATCTCAAGTGTTATCACAGAGCACATGCAGGAAAACCAAAGCATCAGCCCCAGCCAGCATGGGCTTATAAGGCAGGTCCTGCCTGACCAAGCTGATCTCTTTTTGTGATCAGGTGACCCACCTGGTGGATAAGGAAAAGGCTGTGGGTGTTGTCTACCTGGATTTCAGCAGAGCCTTTGACACCATCTCGCACAGCACTCTCCTGGAAAAGCTTACACCCACAGCTTGGACCCGTGCACTCTTCACTGAATTAAAAACTGGCTGGATGGCCAGACCCAGAGAGTAGTGGGAAATAGTGCTGCATCCACTTGGCACCTGGTCACTAGTGGTGTCCCCAAGGGATTAGTGTTGGGCCCAGTCCGATTCAATACCTTTAATGATGATCTGGATGAAGGGATCGAGTCTACCCTTAGTAAATTCAGGGACAACACCAAGTTGGCTGTGAGTGTTGATCTGCTGATCTGTTGATCTGCTGATCTATTGATCTGGAGGGTAGGAAGGCTCTGCAGAAGGATCTGGACAGGCTGGATTGATGGGCTGAGACTTATGGTATGAGGTTCAACAAGATCAAGGGCTGGGTCCTGTACTTTGGCCACAACAACCCCAGACAGTGCTACAGGCTTGGAACAGAGTGGCTGGAAAGCTGCCAAATGGAAAAGGACCTTGGGGTGCTGCTTGACAGCAGCTGAACATGAGCCAGCATGTGCGCAGGTGGCCAAGAAGGCCAGTGGCACCCTGGCCTGTATCAGCAATAGTGTGGCCAGCAGGACCAGGGAAGGAATTGTCCCCCTGCACTAAGCATTGGTGAGGCCACACCTCAAGGCCTGTGTCCAGTTCTGGGCCCCTCACTGAGGA
Source organism: Pomatostomus ruficeps (assembly GCA_013400735.1). Taxonomy (NCBI): domain Eukaryota; kingdom Metazoa; phylum Chordata; class Aves; order Passeriformes; family Timaliidae; genus Pomatostomus; species Pomatostomus ruficeps. Next base: position 42,556 of record VYZT01017478.1, on the reverse strand, counting down.
AGGACGTTGAGGTGCTGGAGTGAGTCCAGAGAAGGGCAGTGGAGCTGGTGAAAGGTCTGGAGTGCATTTCCTATGAGGAGTAGTTGAGGGAACTGGGGGTGTTTAGCCTGGAGAAGAGGAGGCTCAGGAGTGACCTTATCAGTCTCTACAACTGCCTGAAAGGAGACTGTAGCCAGGTGGAGGTCACCTTCTTCTCTCAAGCACCAAGTGACAGGATGAGAGAACACAAGCTGTGCCAGGGAAGGCTTAGGTTGGACATTAGGAATGATTACTTCACAGAAAGCATGGTTAGACATTGGAATGGGCTGCCCAGGGAGGTGGTAGAGTCACCATCCTTGGAGGTGTTTAATGAGAGACTGGATGTGGCACTCAGTGCCTGGGTCTAGTTGGCATGGTGGTGTTTGGTCATAGGTTGGACTCAATGATTTCAGATATCTTTTCCAACCTAACTGATTCTGTGATTCTGTGAGAAAGCACTGCTGAGACAAATGACCCAAACCAGCTAAAGGGATATTCCACACCATAGAATATCATGGTCAGTATATAAACTGGGGGAGTTGGCCAGGAGGGACTGATGGCTGCTCAGGGATAGCCTGGGCATTGGTCAGTAGGTGGTGAGCAACTGTATCATGCTTCACTTGTTTCCTTTGGGTTTTATATCCCCTGCCCCCCCCCCTTCATTACTATTGTTATTATCATTAGTAGTAGTTTTATTTTTTTTTTGTTTCAATTATTAAAACGCTCTCAGCACACAAATTTTACTTTTTTTCTGATCCTTCTCCCCATCCCATTGCAAGCGAATGGGTAATAAGTGAGTGGCTGTGTGATACACAGCCCCATTTACTCAGCTGCTTCAAAACACAGTGGAGAAGCAGTCAGGCATCACCTCTCAGGGAGTAGTAGGGAATATGACAGCCAGGAAAATAACCTTTTGTAGTCCTGGTTTCCAAATCTCTTATAGACATTTTAAATCTGGATTGGCTTTTATCACATTCCTGGGCTATACAGGTTGTATCTCAGTAAAGAGAAACAAAGCCTTTAAAGAACTGCTCCAGGTACTACTGGCCCAGTGCTGGGATGGAAAACACTGGCCCCATCTATACTTAGCTGACCCTCTGAGGTGCTCCCAAAAGCCCTCCCACACAGCCTGTGACCCCTTGTTCACATTTTGCTGATATGCAGCATGGCCCTGAGCTGGCCATGCATCACATCCCCTTGCAGTCCATGATACTGGGGGTCTGCAGGGAAGCATCCCACTCTCTTTCTTCATCTGAAAGGTCAGTCACTTGATGTCGTCCAAGGCCCCTGGGATAGGGGGAGGCTAGCAGGGCAAGTCTGGGTGACTGCAGCAGACTCACCGTGAGCTGGCATGTGCTTCAAGGCATATCCCCCTGTCCTAACTTTGACCCTCCTGGAGGTACTTAGTGCATAACCACAGAGCTCAAACATACAGCTGGGTGTTGTTTCTCAGCTGTCCCTCAGGGCTCTGTTGTCTCTGTCTGTGTAAGTCTAGAAAGCACCATTTTGCTTTGCTGTGGCACTGAAATTCTGCTGTGCAGCGGCAAGACAGCCAACCTTGCTGCCTGATCTGACATGGCCAGATTTCACTGTCCACCTGCTCCACACACACACTGGCATACACACACGATCAGCCCCTCTAAACTTCTAATCAAATGAGGCTGATTAACATTTAAATGCCAGCACAAAAGCTTCTATTGACCTGCACTTACACTGATCAATCTTTCCAAGAAGACTAAAACTCCAGCTTGTGGACATGGAGCCTGGCCACTGAAGACTGATTTCTGATGCTCTAGCACGTCTTTTTTGGATTAACACCTTTGGACAGTGTCACTGCGGCTCAGGTGGATAGCAGGACTGCACCTGCTCCCTCTTGGCAGAACCAGGAATGAAAGAGCTTATTCAGAAAGTGTAGAGAGAAAAGTCCTTGACTTGTCTGGGATCATGGGATGGCTGAAAAATAGGGGTTTCAATGGTGGTAGAAAAAAAGTATTAAAGGGGGAAGCTTGTGCTTTCTACTGAGTAATTATCTTGCTTTGGTCTTATGGGGCTAAAATAGGAAGGGGAGCTCTGATGCCTAGATCATGAAATGCATTGGCCTTGTCTAAAGACGCTGTGCTTTCTGGCCACCAGTACCTGAGACTTCCTCTAGGAAATCCACAAATTTTTTTTATCTGCTTTTGTACCTCTTAACCTTTCTAGATCACCATATTGCCTTCATTTGCAGGCTGCTTATCATATCAACTAGCAGCTGTGGCCAAGTGACCCTTACAGCAGGACTCAAGACAAGAGTCAGAGAATAAACACATTGCATCAAATGTGTACACATGGCCCGTACCTTTCAGAGCTGATCCATTAGAATATGTTTCTTCTTGAAGTTTTACTTCAGAGAATGGCAACCCGCAGTGGTTGAAAAGGTTAGGACTTTCTAGGAGATGAACCAAGCAGAAAGCACAGACTATCTGCAGTCTATTGTAGAAATCCACAGTTTGTCCACATGTCGGAGACTGCTGCTTTGGTTTTCCCATCTCAGGAGGGGATATAGTAGAGCTGGAAAAGGTTCAGAGAGAGACAATGAGGTTGTATGGAAAAGCTTACATACAAGGGATAACTAAGTCATCTTTAGCCTAGAAATAAGACATCTGATAGGACTGTAGAGTAGCAAGCGGCATGAAGATGGTAGACACACACTGACTGTGACCTGTCTTTTCTGAAACAAGAACTTTGAGCACCAAATGAAGCTAGTAGGTAGATGGTTCAAAAAACCCCCAAAGGAGGTACTTCTCTTCAAACACACAGTTGAACTGGGAAACTCCTTACCACAAGGTGTGCAGTGACCATAGTTACATTGGAGAGTGGCTGGACAAACTGGTGGATAATAAAATTAATGTGGACAGAAATGAGACCTGGTTCAGGAAGTCTCTGAGTTGGAAACAGAGCTGAAGGTACAGACAGAGGTAGTGCTATACATACTTTCTCTATTCTGACATGTTCCTTCAGGTATCTGCTTTTGGCCAACATTGCTCTAAGCCAGTACTGCTGCTCTTATATTCCTCTGTCATATATGGGTCTCCCAAATGGAGACCATCAGCTGCGACTCTACTACCAGGACTTTTCCCTGCATCAGCCAATACCTGAGAAAGAGCCTGATGGAGTTAGGAGCACCATTTTCAGAAGCAGAAAGAAGGTGAAGGGAATGGATACCTGGTACAATGCAAGGCAGTATGCAGAAATCAAAACACTGCTTAAGATATGGCTCACATATAGGAAGACATGTTACTGAGCAGCACCAAGCAAGCCCTTGCAGCCATCACTATCCACCTCCACAAGACTTTAAAAACAAAAAAGAAAAACAAACAAACAAAAAAAGAGCTTGTTTTTGCTGGAAAGAAAGAGGATAAACATCCATATCACAGAAAAGCACATACTTTTAGTTAGAGTAATTTTAGTTACAGCTCCATGGGAGAAACAAAGACCTGGAGCTGATGGAAAGAAATCTATAGCTCGATACAAGAATCTCTGCAGCTGGGAGAGCCAGCCTGTGATAAAACCCTTGGGTGTCCCATGATTTGGTACTTTGGAGAGGCTGAAAGGAGATTGGATCAATAGGGTTTGCGTCATATTTGCATTGTATTAATTTCATGCATCTGTCTTCCTCTGGTGGCCTGTCTGGGCAAAATATGGGAATTCTCTCCCCACTTTTCAGACCTTCATTGTCTGTAGAATGAGAGAAGAATTAACAGTACCTGTAACCAGTGGCTCAATGCAGGCAGCCCATGTTGTCATGCCTACCTGCACTGAATTTTCTGTTACCTGGCTGGTGTGTTTTCCACATACACATACACACAAGGTTAAACTGATCTCTGGATTCAGGAACAGGGGATGTCTTCCACAGGTCTGACTGCTTAGAACTGCCTGGTGTGGGGCACTTTGTTTTTTCCCCATAAGATTTCTTTCAGCGTTCTTGTTTTGGTTAAGAGGTTATTTGGTTTTTAACAAATGCCCTACTGTAGCAGCAATCTAGCATATTAACGGTGGTGACCTGTCTCCCCATCCTCGTCCATGGAATACTTTAATACACTTTTTGTCTTTTAATAGATGGTGAATTTATTGTAAGGGTATAGGGACTTATGTGATTGTTGTGAGCAGTGCAGATCATAGAATTACAGAATCACAGAACCACAGAATCATAGAATGGGTTGGGTTGGAAGGGACCTTTAAGATCATCTCATTCCAACCTCCCTTCATGAGCAGGGACATTTTCCACTTGACCAGGCTGCTCAGGCCCCCATCCAACATGGACTTAAAATGTTCTATAGAAATGTTCTGTAAAACCTCTAAGGCATGGTGGTCCTTTACCAGGTGTGTTGCTGGGAGTACAGACACCCTTCTCACATCCAGCCACATCCTGCCCTTTGCGACACAAGGCTCAAAACCTTCTTCTATGATAACTAAGATGGCTATAACCAGAAATGGAGAAAAAAGACATAATTTTAAAACTACAAGGTCCAAGTCTTCTTCCCCATTTGCTGAGAAGAAAGGCAGTGTACCATAACTTTGCAATTTCTTCTAAACAACCACAACTGCCATTTCTGGAGCTGTATTTGGCACCCACCTCATGCTTCTTTTCCACCACTAGAATTCCCTCCTTTCCCTTTGATTTTCCCATTATCTCCCAAGTATTCTGCCTGCTCTGGCCAGTCTTTCAGTTGAAGGCTGTGAGTTTGCTTCCTGAGATTCAAACAGGCTGCCACCTTTAATCAATAACAATTTCCCTTTTTTCCCCTCCAGAAAGAATTGCCTCTCTGGCAGACAAAGGAAAGCACCTCTCACATAAAAGTGGAGCAGAACTAATGTATTTACTGTATTTGCCTATTTTATTATTCCTTGGAGATGTATTAGTTTAACAGGTTTATTTATGGTACGTGAAAAGTTAAATATTCCTTTGTCCTTGGGATTTACATAAACTGGTGCAGTGTGAGATTCTGGGGGTTTTAATGAGGTATTTGTCAAAATACTCTCCCTGGCAGATTTTCTTAATACCTTTGAGACCATAAAGAATCATTTTACTACAATACTCTGCTTCTATCAGAGCCTGTGTGAGTGGCTTGTAATATCCTGTGGTGGTATTCCCTCTAGATGTCTGACTTCCCTTTCAGAGCAGTAAGAGACAAGAGGAGCAGAGCCTGGAGGATGCCTGTCAGAACCTCCCCTGAGCCCGGACTGAGTGGGGCAGCACAAGCTCCATGAGTCCTGCCCAGGTCCTTGGGGTCAGATCAGGGGTCCTGCAGAGCCCACCCAATGGCCACGGGCCCCCACACTCTTAACCTGGAGTTAAGACACACTCCAGGCTTCACCCAAGCTGTTAGTGTAAAATCCTACGAACCGAGGTGTCTTCCTTAGTGGAGCTTAATATCAAAAAATATCTAGAAGGAAATGGTGGTGTGTGGTTTTGCTCTGAGGAAAGAGCAGCCAACATGTGATCTCCCGGGCTTTCAGCATCCAGGGCAGCCCTTATCTTTACCATGAGGATATTGTCCATAAGAGCAGGATTTTACCATAAGGTCTGTACCACAGGAGCTGGGTCAGACCCACAACTTATATGGATTTCAGTGTTGGCCCCAGAAAGTGCAGCACCCCCCCTGAACTAGTGTGGCAGTGATGCCCTAACTGGACAAGACATGGGCTCCAGGTGGAGTTGGATCAATGACCCATCCTTCACCAGGTCCAGAAAGATGCACTGTACCTGCCAAAGCAGGAACAGCCCCCGTCTCCCCTGCCACCCAAAACCACATCCCAAAGCCTGTGTCCCACCAAGCCATAGCTGGTGGCAAGTCCCAAGGGAAGGGTTACCTCTGCTGGGACATGGCCAGGGATGAAGAAACAAGAAGGGTATAGGGAACAGACTCTGTCCAAAGACTGCAGCCAGAAGGGAGAGGGAAGTGGGAGGGAAATTGGAGTGGGTTATGTAAGTGGTGACAGTCCCTCTACTTAAGGACACCGCTGGAGATGGAGGGAAGGAGACAATTATGTAACAGCATTATTTACAGGTCTGACAAAATCTTTCACAACTTCTGCACATCCTTTATGGTGCAAAGCAAGCCAGACAGGGAGTGAAAATTACAGCTAGTTAAGGATAACTTCATTAATTCATTTTTACTTCAGTAATTCTTTTGCAAATTAGAGACCCCAGAAAGTTCCTTCAAAAAAAAAAAAAAAAAAAAAAAAAAGAAGAAAAAAGAGAAACCAAAGTAAACCAAAGAAACCTCCAAACAATAAGGAAAAAAGATGCAGAAAAGAAACTAATCCATAATTATCAACTTGGTAGAGTGAATCAATATTTACCTCAAAACATACTAGCAATAACATACTATGTATAAACACATCCTCGTTCTTTCTCAGTCTGTGGGTGTTGATCTCAGGCTATGGCTCACTACCATAATGCGAGTAGTTCTGAACACTGACTGATCCCAGGAAAACATCATGCAGGCTCAGCTTGCACAAGGCAGTTCTGAATCACATCAAATCCCCAGGCATTGGTGACTGCTACAGAAGCCTTAGTTACAGACTATTTCCAGTTTAGAGTGCAATCCCTAAAGACATGCAGAAAAAAGTTGCATGGGCAAGAGACATGGTTGGGATGGCTGGTTCCTTTTTCGGTCTTTTTTCACACTGGCATGTAGAGAAATCACTGCACAGGACTTTGACAATGACAAACCTGTGTTAAGGTCCTTTCTTTGTCATGGTTTTATTATCTTGTACCTATGGGCTCCTTTCTAGCAAAGTGATCATGAGCCCAGTGAAGATGGTCAGACTTACCACTGGGCTTCAATGGGCTTTCAATCAAGACCCACAAGATCAATTCTATGAAGTTTTAACTAATTCTGAGTACCTTCAGTTCTCATTGAAATGATAGTAGTCAGCATCTCCAGAGGTATCGTATAGATTGGGGCTCTAGACCCACTGTGACATGCAGTGAGTAATTTATTTGTTTTTCAGGTGGCTTTTCCAAGGTCATCTGTGACACATGTGACAGAGTGGACAAGAGAGGCCATCTCTAGGGACACAAATGCCTCCTTATCCTCCTGGTGGCAAGAGAGGCAGGATCGATCATCAGTGTCACAGTGACAGACAACCAAAAAAAAACCCCATCAGGTGCAGTACTACAGAGTCAGGTCTCCATTTACTGTAGGGCTGTTACAGCTCCTAAAATATTCATTCATTTTTAATAGGTTATCTGTTCAGCTTAAAAAAAAAAAAGGGGGGTGCAATTCTCTGAAACTAAATAAACACATTTGTTGAATGGAAGCTTTAAATTTCAGAGTGCGTAGAGAGCTTTAAAAGCTGAAGTGTATCATTCATTATTTATCACCACTTATAAATTTTAAGTAATCTGCTAAGAGTTATTACCTAACACTTACTTTCCAGTGTCCAAAACATACTTGCTGCATGTACAAAGTTAGCGAGCCTTTCAGTGGGGCAAAGGAATAAATCTGACTGTAGCCGTGGTCTTCCAAGCATCCAAACTCCCACTGGCCATCACTGTAACAGAGGTACAGTGATTCTTACAACAATTATACCCTTTCCATCTGAAGGGGATGCAAGCTGAAAGCAAGATAGGTCTAAGCTACCCCCTAGGTGCCTGTTACAGTCAAAAGAGGTGAACAAAGCATCTTTTGAGTAGCTCACTCCATCCAAGGAGAAATAGGTTAAATTATTTGGGGCAGAGGGGAGGACATGGGGATGCAACACTCTCCCATCTCTTTCTTTTGATTGTAGGGGAAACCTGGACAACGCATTTATTTTCCCCTCAGTTTTTTTTAGGAAAGATTTGATCATTTGTAGCCCAGTCTAAGTGATATTCTTAGCAAAGACAAATGCAGAAGAACTACAGTACACAGGGCCTCCAAATACCTATGTGCTAGGGATGGGTTACTGGGATGGCATTTATCCAGAGATATGAAAGCTCCCAGGCCTCCCTGCTTCACCTCAGACTATGTGTAAGTTGGGCTGATTGAGACAAAGGACTGAAGCTCTGGACTTGAACTTTTGCACATTCTTCCAGTCTTCTTCATGTATTTAAATGCTTTTTGCCAATGCTCATCTAATCCCTTGGGCTGCCACTTTGTCTCTGAGGGAGTGCAAACGTGAAGCCGCTCAGACTCACAGGGAGCTGCGCTGCCTTCGTCAGCTGCAGGCCAGTGCTGACATTCCCAGATTTGCCTTCTTTGCTCAATGGGGAAGGCTGGAGCCATGTGTGATGGAGCCATGTGCTAGGTGCAGTAAGTAGACACCTTAGGGAATTAAGAATAGACACAGTAGGAAAAAGAAGTTACAATCATGCATATCCTCACATCTTCCCAGCTGCGTTTCTGCATGTTGCCTCAAAGACTGAGAGACTTGACTGCAAAAAAGCAGAGCTGTGACTGTGTGAGTAACTGTACCAACAACCACACCAGATTAGACAAAAGGTTCAGTGGTGAGGGGTTTAGCATGCAAAAAGGCAAAAGCAGTGCCTAGGAGTTAGCTACTTCCATCCACTATCCTCTTCGGTTGCCCATTTAATCCTAAGAAATATAAAGAATGTTATCTCCACAACTAAGTTTAAGAAATGAAGATAATCTCTTCCTCTCTCATGTGTTCACTCCCTGCTATTTCTTTCTGCCTCAGTCAAAGATGTGAAAACGAGCTCGAACTGCTGAGGAGAGAAGCAGCTGCACTGATGTCAGAACTTCTCTGAGGACATTTCCCAATAGGCCTGGAAAAGGATTACACTGTAGCTGGTAACAGTAGGGGATGTTGATTTTCAAATCCCTTTTATTCAGCATTTGTGTCAGCGTTTTCATGCGTGTTACCTCTGGGCTGAGCCAAACATAAATCTGTTCTTACCAGTCTTCTCATTAGCATGCATGAAACAAACATTAGCAGAGAGGGCATCAGCACCGAGTGATAGCAATCCATTTATATTGCTTTGGGAGGCAAACAGGAGGTGGGGAGCAGTGGAGTCTGACACACGGGCCCAGTAAGGCTGCTGCTGAAGCCTGACCATGGTGCAGTGTCAGGTTGCTGCCTGCAAGGTGGGGCATGAGACATACAAGGCGCCAGAAGCAGGTATAGTACCAGAGTTTTACTCTCGGACAACAGGGGAGATCATTATTCATTGGTGAAAGAAATATTCTTTCATACTAGGTTTGTCATCTGCTTTTACATTCACAGCCAGAGAAGAAATGATGTGGGTTTTTTTAATTTCTCAGTCATTGCCTCAAACCAGGCTCAGAGGAAGAAGGTCCCAGATTTCTTTCAGCACTTTGTTGGTGGATGACTTATGTATTTAAACTACATGGATGTCCTGCATCCTCAAAAGCAGGAGGGATCTCCAGCAAAACACAGAACATTGAAGATTGTGAAGGATTTCTGCTATGTACAATGCCCTATGCTGAACAAACGTTGCTTCATGATATAGATATATCTTTCCTGTGAGCACGTGTGAACACATGCTCTGTGTCAGGAGTCATGATAAAGAACAAGCATTTCATACATCCCTGTAAATGTGGTGACTGAGCTTCCTCTTTTCATGCAGCAAAGCTGCTGCAACAAGGCATTGTACCAGACCCTGCAGCAGATTCAGTATCACTAATAACATTGGAAGGCTGAGAAACTGGTGTCTATCAACAACATCCCTTGTGTTAAATTAATGACGTGTACCAGAAGCAATGTAGGAAGATTGTTATTTTGGTCCCATCTGGGTCCTGTGCTGGGGAAGCAAAAAATGATGGCATTTTTTTGGGAGAAACATTTGGCTATCTAGTCAACCTTTTTCTTTTTTTTTTTTTTTTTTTTTAAGTCACAGCATCAAGCTCTGGTTGCTTTCCAATTCTTCTCCAGTCCTTTTGAAAATGCTCTAGTGAAGAAGCAAAGAATATTGCAAAGAGCATTGCCTTGGCATAGAAAAGGCAGTGTTTTCCTGCACAGCTGACCTGAGCATATGGAAGTGGAAAGACTGTATCTACATTCTTTAGCAAAGCAAAAGCGTGCACATAGGTGAAAAATGCTTGAGATGCAGCACCTCAACCCAAAGGTTTCACTCAGCTTATCTGGAAGATCAATGCAAAGCCTTCTACCTGAATTGCAATGACTTTGTAACTCCAGGAACCTCAGAAAGAGATGATACAACAGGATGCCACGGCATCCCTATTTATCCTTTCTGTGTTGTGGACAGCACTGAAGTACTCCATTAGGATCTATCAAATACTTGTGCCTGTGATGAACACTGAGTCCCTTAGAGTGTGATGTCCATCATTTAAGTTTCTTACTCCCACAGGCAATATTTGAGTCTTTCCCCAGGGTAGTGTTGTACCCGTTTACCCAATAATAAAGTACCTTAAAATTCAAAATGCATTTTTAAAAGCAGCCAGGTCTAACACTAGACAAATATGTCCCTTGGTGTTACTGTCTGCAGAAACCAGCCTATCTTAGCACACTGAGCCAACAGTTTTGTATTGCTTATTTAATCGAGTTTCTGTAATGTGGACGCGCCACAATCCTCCCACAACTTTTTTCAGCCAAATCATCAGCATTTGACTTCCCTCTGTCCACACGCTGAGTACAGAGCCTTACCCTTCCATACCTGAGCAGATTCTCAGTTACCTTACACTCACAATGCTGAGTCCTTCTAGCACAGCTATTCCATATTTGGTGGGAACCAGCTTGCCTTATCACTTCCCAAAAGCATCTCTGGACAAATACAGACCCTCGGGCTGTTTGTTCAGGTTGGCCATCATCCCACCAGCATCACATCTGATTTTGTTTTTCCTAAGTCATGTGCAATATTCCCACTCTCCTCAGAGATTCAGGGAACCTGGTGGTTCTGGTATGCATGCAAGTGTCATGGTTCTGCTCCCTTTCCCTCAGGGTCTGTGGATGGCACTGCAGGAAATCCCCAGGCACTGAATGTTTTCCCTCTCCTTTTGTTCCCTGGCTGAAAAAGCACAACATCAACCTTCACCTATGTCAGTTTTGGGGATTTTTACCTGAAAGACGTTAAAAGTGCCTTACAGTGTATTTTATGTTATCTGGTATTATTTTAGTTATGGGATCTCTTACTCTAGGAAATTGCCCAACATCCCAAGGAAAGCTGCTTTATGGCAGAGCTGGACACATCTGGATTTCTGCAGCTAAAGGTATCTACTGCTGGGTTAGGAGTAGGAAAGTTCAATCTCTCTTTCTGTCTTTCCTTCATTACAAGTAAGTGATCTAGATGTACATCACATACCACTACTCTTATTGTACTTTTCTGGCTTCCAAACACTGAAGCATCATCAGACTGTTGAAACTACCACTTTCCAGTAACTTCATTGTTCAACAAGGTCTGCTTGTAGTTCTCTCACCAATTACTCTCCTCCTTGTACAATGAATACATTCACTGCTTAGGACATATTGACACTGAGACTCCAACACCATTTTGTTTTAAAGAACTGAGCTAGATGCTGAGATAGTTCAGACTCTGTGGCAAGGTACATTCAAAACACAGCCTTTCAGAAAGGGCAACACAGGAGTGCTGTCTTGGTTTCAGTTGCCTCAAAAGCAGGCTGCTGACAAAAAGGGCACCCTTAGCCTTATTTTTTTTTTTTCCAATTCCATCTCTTGTTCTGTATAAGTGTTCATGGGGCACAAGGAAGCTGGCTTACAGGGCTGAAAATCAACCTGACCAAACACAAAAGCTGGCTATATGAGTGCTTGCACTGGCACAGGGATTGAAACATGTTGCCGGGGTGGAGTGAACAGAGGAAAGGCTTCCAGACCCTACTTTGGTCAGCTTCACCAATTAGGAAACTGCAGCCTGACAGGAAACCACCCAAAGGAACTAATAGGAAATGCTGTGAGAAACCTCCCAAAGGACTAATAGGAAATGCTGTGATTAAAGGCTTTTTACTGGGCTTTAGCACCAAAGCAGAAGGAGGAAAAGAGGGCTTTTATCAAATGATTAAAAGCACATCTCAAGAGTAGCCTCTGCTCCTTTCCCTACGTGAGAAGGGAGTCTGGGTGCCTCACATCAGAGTGAATATCCTAAGAATTGGGTACATCTGCCTATGAGAATAAAGGCATGGCCTCATTCAGGTGTGCTGTGTTAGCCCTGTGTGATTTAGGCACTCCTGCCATGTCAGGCCCCACCAAGGAGGCAGCTCTTCTTTATCACTTGCAGTGCCAGTACAGGGCCAAGGTCTGGAAAGCATTGAGCAGCTCAATAGCTTTGAGTTGCTGTACTGAACAGCAGAGGTTTGATGTTTTACTGATACCGCCACAACTACAGTGAGTGTGAGGCTAGTGAGAAACATCTGTAGGATGTGAGTAGTGTGTTTAGGCGTTGAAAGCCTGCTTGCTCTGCTGAGATTTTTTTTTATTATTATTTTTTTTTTATTGAATTCTACTTTTGATTTTTAAATCTGGAAATGTTTGACTAATATCTGTAGAATCTAGCAAGTGAAGATTAATATGATACATGCCAAGAAAGATCTAAATTCCTCACCTATCACAATTTTATAATTCTAGTCTTGGCATGCATGTATGCATAGATCTTTTTCATTAGGGGAGAGAAAAATAAATTCTTAATTAAACAAGAAACATTCCTAGCTTGGTTGGCACTGGATTTCTGGGTTTCCTTTTCTAGTTTACTCTTTTTTCTGTTTCCTGTGTCGTATGAAATATCGATATGCTTGCCACGGAATGTATGAGTCTTTCTTCAGAGAAAAATTAATAACCTTCTGTTAATCAAAACAGAAACAAAAATATGTCTCTAATATTAATGTTTGTAATCTACCTTTAAAAATACATCAGTGCCCTCCCACGTACACTTCCTCCTGATTCTAAATAAATTGCTGGTGCTAACAGTGCCATCTCTTGCATGAAACCTAAAATGGAGTTTCTGACCATTTACAGTCATTAATTCCTGCAGGACTCTTATACTGGCACTACAAATCTACCTTTCCTCTCACTTCAATCTGTTATGAAGTTATTTGTCAGCCTTTATCTGAAGTTTTATAGTCTTAAAACTGTTGAGTAAGTGTTCTGCTTTGGAAGTATCTGTGCTGCAACGTGAGCAACATGGCTTCCTATAGAACCTTATGGAGAATTTTGCACTGGGGAAAGATGGCATTTCATAGACAGACAAGAATTAGATACTACAAATACCTTCTGAGGAACAGAAGGGGTATTGCTGCTTGCAACTGATGAACTGCCATTAAACCAGAGATCTTATTTTAAAATAGACCTCTGTAATTATAAAGAAAGGTGAGTGGAAGTGAAAACGATTTGTAAAGAAATGTTGCTGAACCGGGAACTGCCTGGGCTGATGTGTTGGAGGCTGGGAGTACTCATTGAGAGAATAGCCTTCTCCTAAGTGCCATGCATGCTCGAGCAATAAGCCATCGATGTCCTTTTTGTCTGGAAGCATTAGCTAACAACACAAGATGTCAATATTGGAACTGACAGGCAAAACTGATGCCTGAGTCTGCGCTTTAGTCGTCACACCATGTGGCTCACCACTGAGCAGATCTGGATCCTGTGCAGGAGGATGCTCTGCCTAGGTGTGGGTGAAACAGTTCAAACTTTAGCCTATTTGCAAAAGTTATCAGCTGTGCTTAGAGAGTGGGGGTCATGCTGCTTTTGGTGTTGAAGAATGCTGAGACCAGCCTGACTCACCAATCACCAAGTTAAACACTCTGAGGGAGAACAATGTTTCCTGCCAGGAACTGGCACTGGCTCTGGTGAGAGCTTGGCAAACCTGATCAAGGAGCCAACAAGTCATAGTACTGATAACTTATCGAAAGCTGCTGAGCTGCCATAGCACCATAGCTGGCCTGGAGACATAACTGATAATCACTTTGCACGATAAAAGCCCAGTCCCAATTTTTAACAGTAGGGTCTTCTAACATACCCCTTCTTGGAGCATGTGTGGAGGTTCCTGCATTACATGGAGCTGTCCCTCAAGGTTACTCCTCGATGAGATTTGCTCACTGCCATTGGTATGGGCGAGTGACAGCAATCTCTAATAATAATTTTGCTTCCACAGTTAGTGCACTATACTAGCAGTTTTAGCTATCCTATACTTTTGGTCTAATCATTATCATGAATTTAAATCAATAATTTATTTTATTTATGTAAATATATTTGGGTTTATGTCCTTACTTCTGCAGGACAAAGTCATAGAAAGGATCAATTACACCTCTCTAATGCTTTAAACAGAAAATGTTGACCAAGTCTTGGACTAAGATTGCATCCAGCTGCACCCTAGACTCATCCCTGAGGAGGAGTTTAGAAAGCAAGGGGATCTTTTCTGCAGTTCATGATTCAGTGGGATGGCCTTCCTGGTAAACTTTCTCTGAAGCTTCCATTCTGCCCATGACATCCCATAAGGATGTGGGTGCTGCAGTGCTTAGCTGTTGTGGCCCTTGGAGCCAGGCTCCTGGCTTAGGCTCCCCAAGCAGTGTCTGAGGGAGGATAGATGGCACAGAAAGAGACCTATAGAAACCTGCTCATTAAGCAAGGGCTTATATAGCTTAGGGTCAGCTGGCAACTGGCAAAACCCAGGCAACTGGGAAGTGCTGGGCTGAGCAAGTCCTTGTCCCTGCCCACACAGTCACTGCACATGGTGAGGGCCATCTGCTTGTCTAGGACTTGCTGCTCTGAGAGTGGGATTTGACTGTGTGGGAATAACAGCAGGAATACTGTGTTGTGGAGCTTGCTGCTGCTTCAATACTGAGCATGGAGCTTCTGCAGGTGTGTTGGTTTAAGGGCTGGACTGGTTTGTCTCAGGTCAGGAAATAAAAAGACAAGGGTAGGAGAGAGTTTAAGAGAAATGCAAACAGATCCATGGCCCCAAAGAAGACAGTCCCTCTGTTTTATTGAGGGACAAATAAGTTGTGACAGAGGGCAGGGCCCACCTTACATGTGCACAGCTGTCATGCCCTGCTATTTTCAGGTGTGTATTGCTGTGCCTGTCAAAGGAGTAAGCAAGCAATTCTTGTCCTTCAATGCATCCCGAGGGGAGCCTCTCTGGAATAGTTCCATGATCAGCAGTTGTGCAGGATATGGGGGAATCCAGGTTTAAGTGGTTTGTACCTACTACTTCAGCTCCAGTCAGAGTGAGTTAGGAGCTCAGCACGGAGGTGTTCCCATCAGACACATAGAGAGGCAAAGCCAAGTTTGGAAATCCATGATGTGCAGGTGCAGGTGTCACCTACATAGGAATGCAGATATGTTCCCATTCTTCATTCCCCCGAGGAAAAAAGCGGTAGGGTGGACTTGTCTGTGGAGGGATTTCTCAAGCCCATAGCTTTGCACAAGCAGCACTGTGAACATCTCTGGGCTAAAGGTATCTATGGACTTTTGGAGGAAAGTGAAGAGGCCTACAGTCTTGGTGAATGGGGGAGGATGGGTGTATGATGGGAAAGGAGACTAGGGGTATTGAATTGCATTTTTGGATCTGTGCACTTCTGTCTAATTGCCACTATAGGTGCTCCAGCCTGTTACTGGATCTGCCTAGTCCCAAGTCTGCATTTTAGCCCTTCAGGCAAGTGTTTTACTGCTGCTCTGTATTCTGCCGAAAGCTTATCGGATATTAATGTGCCTTCCTGTGGCTTGAATGAGCTGGGTCCCTCTAGCACATTTAAGAAATACAGGAAAACTACTGATCACATTTGCTTTCAGCACACCAGATGTCTTTGCTTCCCACTGAAATAGGTCTGAGAGCTGCAAACCCTCATATCTCAATGCTTCACAGGAGACAAGCATATCAGATGACCTCTGTTCTGACCACTGCCACAACCAGTACAAAAGTTAATTATTGGGTGTGGTGTGCCTCTTCTATCTTTCTGCTAAAATCAGTCAGGATCAGAGCTTCAGGTAAAGACAAACAGCTGAGTGTGGGGTCTTTTCTCCCCCCAGAACAGAGAGCACATCCAGCATCCTCTGTGACCCCAGCAAGTACAGGCTGCAGAAAGATACCTATTCTGCTCATACTGGGCTTCTCATGAGACCAAGCTCTGAATGCTCCTGGTTGCTTTACAGCCACCAGTTGTTCCTTCAATTGGCCTGGTCAATAGATCAGACCAAGATTTTGCTAAACTCTCATTTCATAGTTTCCACTGGGTTTCCAGGCTGGGTTTGTTATACGGTGACTGCAGTTGTCCCAGCAAGATTTCCTCTTCATGCCTGAATCCAGCATCTAATGTCACAGTGACAGTGAAGCTGAGCGCCATGTCTGTTACAGTAAATAAAAGTGGAAGTGTAGCATGTGCTCACATCCTAGTATTTGCTTACTGTTGGGAGCGTGAGTGTCTGGTTGTGGCGGAGATGTGACAGAAGGAGCTAGCAGAACAAACTGGTGCCTGACCTTTGGGCACAGTATACTGGCTAGGGCATTTTTATCCATAATCCTATATTTTCATTGCTCTTTGGATCCCTTCAGCTGTCTATGACATGGTGGTATGTGTTCTGCTAATCTTAAATTTATGAACTAAGGACAGGGGGGATAGTGTCCCCAGTACAGTCTGACAAATGCCCATTTTGTTGGCTCTCACGTGTGTTTTCAGGGCTTAAGTCCTTCCACGTGGCTCCATGGAAGGATTGGACTGAGTCAGAGATGATTCTGTGAACTGTGCAATGTTTGAGTGCAGCAGTGCAGAGTGGCTCATCATGCCTTCTCTTTCAAATTATTCTAATCAAAATGGTGAAAACACTTGCCAACTTAAATACAGCAGTACTCAGAAAGTGAAGGATTTGAACTTCTAACAATCCTCTGTTTTTTCTTTCCATTAGGATAATTAATCATATGTGGCTTAAAAGGATCTCAAAGTATTCTATAAAGGAGGTATTCCCATTTTTAAAATAGGCTGGCAGCAGGGTGGGTGAAGTGTTGTGTGTCAGGTCAATAGCAGAGATGGCAGTAAGACTTTCTTCTCTTGAACAGGGATGCAATGTTCTAAGTGCTATATCCAAGCCACCCTCATCCACTGCTGTAGTTAAACTCCACTGAGAAGCTCACATACGTAAAGGTTTGCAACAGTATAAATAATATGTCATACGAGGGCTGTAAATCAAGTGCCATTTCCTTGAAACTATTTCAAGCAAAAGCTTCTGCTTTTGGTTCCAGCAAAGCTCTAAAAGAGCTTTATTGATGTCCTGTCTACCATCTGCTTTACATATGAACCTTGTGACTCCTAGTCTTTCAAGCTTGTTAATTAGGCCAATAAGAAGCATACCACAGGATCTCTGAAATGCAGCTTGGAAATTAAATGCTGGTGGAACCTTTCTTTCCCCAAGTATGCTAGCGGTGAGGAATCTTTCTGTGATCAGTCTCCTTTGCTTCAGGGTGTGGTGCAGCAGTGTAGCTATTTACATTTTCTCCTGCCTTCTCACCTGTTGCAGAAGGAACCTGGGAAAGGAAAGGCTTTTGTGTATTTTTCTCCCTTGCTGCAACACAAGCTGGATTTTTCTTAGCTGCACCACAGCTTCACTGAGATCACCAGGAGCACAGTGCTTGAAGGCTGCCAGATGTACAGACAGTATGAGCATCAGTGTGGGCTTCCACAGGCATCCACCTTGGTGGATTATACAGATAACTAATTGGAGGAGACGAAGCTCTAAGAATCAGAGGGCCCTATTTGGTATTCAAGCCTCTGCTGAATGCTGGAATCTGCTTTAATGTTTACTGACTGCTCTTTCCGAAGTCCAGTTTTGGTATAACTTACGCATGAATATAAAACAGTAACAAAAGTGTAGGCATCTGCCCACTTGTTTTTCTCTTCTGCCTCCCCTCCTCCACCACCACCTTGCAGTATAAAGCTATATGTTCTGAAATAGAGATGCAGTTGCCTTTCCCACTATGCCACCACCTGGGGAGGGATGCTGGTTACCAGGAGACTGCCACGCCTTCTTGCTGGAATAAAGGCAGAAATGGCAGCTGAGAATGGCACACCAAGAATTGGCTTGGATTTTACTTACAGGTATGTGATAAATTGTCCCTAGCAGCTCTAAGGTGTAAAATCAGTTCTTATCTCCCTAAAGAGATGCACAGTCTTAAACTGAAAGTCTGTTCTGAAATGCCATCTGACAAAGCATGTCTTTTCCTAGAAAGAGACGTGTGGTCAGGCAGCTCCCTCATCCCCTGCCTTCCCAGCGGAGGGAGAATGCTGCCCTCTCTTGGATACGGACACAAAGCTATGTTTGCCACCAAACTACCCCACAGGGGCTGCTGTTTCTGGCCACCAGAAGGACACCATAGCCTGCTGCCAAGGTGTGGCACCAGGATGCCAATTACAAGCTCCCCAGTGTTGCAGTCCAGACAGGTCATCTGATGTGTTGTACAGGGCTGCTGGCAGGGGATGGTACCCAAAAAGCTTTGGTGGGTATCCATCCAAGTGGTCAGTNCCCCCCCCCCCTTTCTTCTCTTTTATTTTTAAATAAGTCTTCATATCCTCCACTTATGCATAATTGCCTGGACTGACCTCTGAGCCCAGAGCCAGGGTGCAGGCTACACCAGATCAGTTTTTTTCCTACAGGTGAAAGGGTCTGGGACTCAGCTCAGGTGTACTGTGGAAAGGAAACACTTGTGTTGTCTCCTTAGACTGCTTGTGCAGGGATGAGGACTGGGTTAACTTCCTATGTCTTCCTCCAGTGTGTGCAGGAATGGGCCGAGTGCAGGCACCGAATGGGAGATGTAGCTCTGCCATGCATCCCAGTGCAATGCTGGGACTTCCCAGGGTTTTATTACCAGGGAAGCTGCTCTACCTTCCACTTTACAGCAGAGTCTATGGTGACAGGATTTCTGTCCTTCAGCCATTTGGGATCTGTTTAACCCTACCTTCTAAATGATTGCCTTCTGCAGCATTTCTGTATTATGAGGAGTTAGAAGTCAATCAATACCATTTGAGCACTGCTTTCTCTTTACCTCTTTCTTTCTCTGAGCTGCTTTCAACCCTCACCATCCCTTCAACCTCAGCTGGAGAGTGCAGCTCCCTTTAGAGCTGCTTTCTCTTCTGAAAGTAGAGTTGCTAAATCAGTTGGAGCCTTACTTTGGGGACAAAAGGGGCACACCTGCACAGTTGAGAGACCTGGGTGAAGTTAAGTTTATCACTAGGTGTGAACAATTCTAATGTATGTCTTGTCCACTTATGAGTGGACAGAGCAAGATCAAATACAAGGCTATCAAAACTACTTATTCCTCTCCCAGTCTGCAGTTAGATGTAGTTTTCCCTTGGTAAGCTGTGCTGATTCGAAGCATTCCCAGCATCTCCCAGAGTTAATATCTCCTTGGCTTCACACTGGAAAGCCATGTGTTACTTGAAAGTTTCAAATTCATAATAATACATTGATGAAGCATCTTCTCTTCCAAAGAATCCAGAGAGCAATATGGACAAGAGATCAAAGCTTACTGGGAAATTGCTGTAGAACTTTAAACTTAGTCTGAATAAAGTTAAGGAACATATGAGCTGTAGCCCATGTGCTGCAGAAACACAGCTACCCTTTGGGTCCAGTGCTAGCTCCAGGGCTCAACAGCAAGAAGCAACAGTGCACAACTAAACACAAAGCTGTTGCAAGAGGCAATGGCAGGAAGGACTCAAAGAGCCAGAATGCAGTTTTTCACCTTGCATTTTTCACCTTGTCAAACACCAAGTTTGGAACCTCAAAATTTGGAAAAATACCATGTGAATGAAAAGGTCAACACTTCTTAGGGCCTTGCTTTCTGAATGAGGTGATCATGGTGGAGCAGTGGCTCTGCAGTGATTCAAATGGAACACTGCCATCTAGTGCATTTCAAACAGAGAATTTTCTTACTATAAAATCATGATTTGCCTCTGTTTGTGAAAAGGTTGGAGGCACTGCCAGTAAGAGAAGGCATTGTTATTTTTATTATATAGAGAAACAGCATTTTAACTTGCAGATGATCACTATGAAGAGGAGGAGGAATGAACAACCCCTTCTAATACTCTCATTATGCATAGGTAATTATTTTAGCTGGAATCTGTGCTTGATTTATGAAATAGGTTTCCACATGCTGGCAGTGGGTAATGTGTCAGGATGGTGGCATGCTCAGCTATCTCATGTGCTCACTTGCACCCAGATTGTTCCCTGTCCACTGGCTTTCTCTGTGTACTAGCAAGACTCCTGGTTGTAAGAAACTCCTGGTTGTAAAACTGGATCACTTTGGTTTTTTTAGGAGAGATGGCCTGATGGGCTCTATCAAAGCAATAACAGAGCAGGAAGTGTCTGCAGCCCTTCCCCTGGCCAGGGATAACTCTTTTGCCCTAGCACTGGAGATTCCCAGATGCTGAGGTGCAGGGTGGAAAATGCCTGCATGTGGCACCAATAGCAGATGTCTGCCTGGTGGCAGACAGCTGAGCTCTGCACTGTGCAGCTGCAGGCGGCCAGTGGGGAATGAGGCTCAGGGGCTGGCAGAACGAACTCTTCTCATGAAGAAGTCACTCAAGCTCATTTTCAAACCTATCAGAAACCACCCCCTGATTATTTCAGTGCAAGTCAAAATAATCTGTACAGATGGTTCAACCTACAGGCACTAGGATGGTTTGTGACATGCCCTGCTCAACTAACCTGTTGGTGAACAGTGCCTTCTTTCAGGTAAGGACAACTGAACAGGTTTTGGCTCTGCAGCTTCTTCCATGGAGGAAAAAAAGGATATCTCCCTCTCCATCTTGCCTGTGAAGTAGATTAAAGTGCTTCCAAGTCGGATCATGAGCCTTATGGGGCTGCAGGGGGATTCAGAGGGAATTGCAAAGTGTTTGTTAGCCTCAAAATGGCTAATTAGTTTTAATCATTGGCAGCAACTCAGAAATTACAGCTGGTTCTCATGCTGATGCCCTGGAGCAGCAAAGCTGTTGCCCAAGTTAAAGGTAGCCAGTTGTTCCTTCCTAGAGCAAATGCCAGACATCAGGGTAAACTTTCAGACTTTTTTATGCCAAGAAATGCACCCAATTCATTCTGCATGGGGTGAATAACCACTGAGAGCATGCTGTGTGAACTGCTTGCATCCTGACGAGGCTGATAGCTCTGCTCCTACACTCACTGAAGAACTATATGCTTACTTAGCAACAAGCAGCTGATGAATTCATCTGATCCCTCCACTAGATGGGATGCAAGCACCATAATTTCTAAGCGTTTCTGGTTGAAATGTGACGTTCCAGCACAGCCTGCTCAATATAACTGGTTCCCCTGCCAGATATTACTAGCCAGGGGCTATGAAAGGCAAAAGTGTTTCGTTCCAGTTCCTCTTCATCAGAAAGAGCACAAAAGGAAAATGATTCAGTGCCCCAGAAACATGATACATAAGTGATTGGGGATGACATCATCCAGCAATCAGGCTATACAGTGTCCTGCAACCCTCTAGGTCCTAACCTAATGGGAAAATAAATGAGGGAGTAAGCCAGGGTTGAGACATGTCACTTCAGCATTGTCACTAGATACAGCAAGTGCTGTCAGCAGTCCAGAGAGAGACAAGCTTATTTTTGGAAGCAGTAAGAAACTTAACATTTTTACAGATCCCTAACCTTAATACAGTAAAATCTTACTCCATTACTTCTAGTACAGTAATGTCCACTATGCCACTAATTGTACTTATTCATTATCCTAGAATAATGATAGTAGATATTATGAGTAATAACTCTACTCCTCTTGCTTTATACTTTTAATTTTGTGTGTAGAAGTTAGGAATATTGTTATTACTACTTTCTCTTGTGAGGGGGGTGAAAGACACAGTGGATAAATAATTTGTCCAAAAACCCTGAGCAAGTGCATAGCACAAACAAGCAGTACCTGCATGTCCTGGTTCCCAGCCTCTTGAACAATGTTCTGCACTATCAGGGCCCCCCATCACCATGAAATTCACAGGCAGCTAGACACAGCCCCTTTAGAAAGCCTCTTGGATTTTTATCTTGACAGTGCAGCAGACTAGACATTGATTGTGTTGACTCTAATCTTAAAGATACAATTTTACCAAAATTAAATGTGAAAATAAATACAAGCTTGAGGACACTAGGTCATGTGTTATATTTTTATATTCAGATTTGTTTAATCTTTTTACTTTCATTTTTCAGAATGCCAAATATTTTTGTCCTGATACCACTCAGACAGGGTTTGTGTATTGTCAGTCCAAATTGGACAGTTGAGTAGAAAGCAACATGAGCTTGTGGGATCTGGGAAGGTGTAAGGAATAAGTAAGAATTCTAGTATGAGTATGAGTTGATTAGCAGTGAAATGATTATATGCTTTGTAATTTAATGCCTAGCATTATGTTCCAGAGTTAATGTCCCCTAGAGAGGAACTGAACGCTTGTAATTCCCCCCAAGCTAAAGCCTCGGAGGCCACTGGAGCAGTCAAGCAATACTGCATCAGGTACGTTCAGCTCATGCTTTCAGTGCTTCCTTAGGAAGGACTTGCATCCTGAAGCAGTTTCATGGCAAAATGATCGATGCTATTCCCAGGGAATCAGGGAATACCCTGGGCCCTTCAGGTTATGTTTACTTTGAGCTAATGGCCTCTCAACTTCACTTTGGTACAGCTTTGTTTAATTTATCCCTAATGGTGCAATTGCAACCACTCTAACTGTTGCTCCTTTGATATCCTGCAAGCATTGTCACATATCAGATACCATAGGCAAGGCAAAATCTTCTTTGTTCTGCATGACAAAGGAATATTAGAGGGTCAGAAATGCAGGTAACAAGTCTCCTGAAGTTCCCTTGATGTGCTGACATCACTCACTTTTCAGCAACAAACTCAACTGAAAGGGCAACACCAGTGCCTAATATGTGCCTCTGGTATGCCTTGAAGCAGCATTTTCTCACGCTATTACTTTTTCCTGTAATTGCCAGTAGTTTCCCCACTGTCCTTCTCAAGAGGTTTACAGGTCGCCTTTGTGTGCTGCTATCTAGTTATTCCTTCTTGAGGTGTGTATCATTCATGCTTTTAGTAATTGTGGCTTTCATATTTTACTGGTGTTGGCACTACTGTAAGAGAACAGCATTTTGCTCCTGTTGCAGGCCTCCCCTGGCTCAGGTGATACCCACCTTGTCTGTGGTGATGGACCAGTTAAGACAGATGCTGGCCACATTGCCTGTTGGTAATATTTGCCTATGTTCAGAAGCTGTATTCCACAGTGAGGTCCTCATTTAGCAGACAATAACAAACAGATAGTTCCCACCCACTGAGAGCTCGCTGCCTAGGGTTATGGAAAAATATATCAAGTGGAGGTCAAAGAATAGTACAGGGCAATAATAAAACACTGGCCACCCTGCTTTCCATGGGCCTCTTGCCTCAGGGTTAACAGTCAACCTTGCCTGTATAGGACCAGCTGTCTCTTACTTAATATATACATACATACAGACATGCACACACACATAGGCTGAGCATAAATTAAATGGCCTTTAGAGAGCTAACAAAGAGCAAATGCTAAATTCAAGCCAGATGTGACCCACTCCCTAGACACCAGCAAGCTCCATGCTGTTGGAGGTGACGGGGATTGCAGGCCTCATGGAAGGCTCCAACACATAAAATCCAGTGGGGCTCTTGAAGGTCTCGCCTTTCCCCCAGCTTACAAGACTTCCTGCACCCAGACTATCATCCAACAGGCCGACTGGCTGTACTGGTGTCCCTGCGCTTTGCTTAAACACCACACTTCTAGGAAGAAAGCAGGTGAGGGGGGTTTTATGCCCATGAAGTCAGTTTAACTATGTTCTAGTTACATACTTGGAAAACATATGGATGTAGACCTCTAGAGCCTGAGAATCTAGAGGATCCCCATTCCTATGTATCCTATTCAGTGCAGGCATCTTTTGGGGCCCACGTAATCCAGACTTTTCCTGTTAATGTTGGATCTGAGTCTCTCATATCCAGTGTAGCAGACAACTGAGTCAATGCAGCGCTGAGCGGGCAAGATAGAGCAGAAATCCTGCTGCAGAGTATCCTGCTCCATGGTTTCAAAAGGAATAGCAAACCTGGAGAAAATATTACTGGCCTTGGTGCTTAGAGTGAATGCCTGTGAGAAAAGAGCCATCAGAATGGATCTGTGGATTAGGAAATCTCTTGCGAACAAGTCCAAAGCTGTACTTGAAATTATATTTTTAATTTCAAAAAACAGCTGTTTCTGAATTTTTCCTTTTTGATTAACTAGGAATTGCTTCAGCATCCCCATTATTTTTCCTGAATAAAACTCTGTTTGAGTTTCAGTCCATAAAGCTTGATCAAATGCATTTTACTATTGCTGTCTAAACATTTCATCTGGTTAATGTCTAACTTCAAGTATTTTTAATATTTGTACTTCCTAAATTATTCGGAGAGAAGCTACTGATCCTTGGCCAAATGCTGATGTCATTTACACCAAGAATTAGCCCAACATTGCTAAACTCCCCTCATGTGCTGGCAGGGCTCGAGGCTCTGGTGTCCTCCCTCGTTCCTCCCACAGATGGCAGCCTCTTGACTTGGCTTTTTCTCGCTCAGCTGCTGGGTAGGAGGAGGCAGGGAAAATGGCCCTGAACAGGAAAAATTTCTGTCCTTCTTGATTTAACCTTCACTTGTCAGACTAATGGTGGTGGGGGAAAGAAGCCAATCTCCAAAGTCCATAGAAAAAGGATGGGATTTCACATTAATACATGAAATATCAGGGACAATCACACAGTCAATATGTCATGAAATAGCTGTCAGGAAAGTCTAAGTCAAATGCAAAGTGAAGTCTTCACTGAAAAAGGAAGCAGGCCCAGGTGAATCCCTCTGCTATGGCGTGTTTTGGGGTACAGCTACCTCTTGCAAACACTTTTTAGGGACTTAAAAAAGTTCTGTGACTGGCTAAAAATAAGCCTTGGCACATTTCATGCAGACTTTGCAAAGCCCTGTTGCAGATAGAAACTAAGGCTCACCAGCCCTGCAAGGTAAAGTCTAAAAGTCTTTTCTAGATGGAGGAAAGTGAGGCAGCAAAGGTGGTCTGTGCACACTTCAGTATTAGGTAGAAGTATTTTGGCAAAGGATGAGATTTTTATCTTTTTGTAATAACAGTGCTCCCTGCTGTGCCAGCAGTTGTAATGGTACAAAGGTATGTTATAGTGGCAAGATTTGCCTGATACGAACATATTATTCTGATAAAACTACTATAGTCATGTTAACACTAGAGTTCGTATAGCTTTACTGAACTAAAGTTGAAGCAATACAACCTTGGCATATAGATAAGGACTAAGTATCTTATCCAAATATATGGAGCAAGTAAATGACTGATCTGGGAATAGTTCACAGCAGTCTTCCTTCCCAAGCTGCTTTTCAGACTGCCCAAAACTATTCTGTTCACATTTCTTCTCACCCAAGGGTAACACAAAGCATCATTGTTTGTCAAAATGTCATGGTTTAAAAAGAGATGCCACACTCTTATTTATAAAACCAAGTGAAATAAAACATTGGAAAATATTTGTCTCCCATCTGTCCTCCTTTCAGTGACACCTGTAATTTTTGTCTTTGCTTCTAGAGGAGTGAGTTTAGTTGGGCCTGGCAAAATACAGATGTTTCTGTGGAATTACTTGTGATAGTTTGGGTTGTTTGGCTTTTTTTTTTTTTTTGTAATGTATATTTACCAATGTAAATTTATGCAGAGACCAGCATATCCATCTGTCAAGTGAAAGTATGACAGTGGCTTAACAGTATACATCTAAGTACTTGTAATATGTAAATTATTGAAAATGGCTCTGTCCCTGAGGAATTTCATGAAGCCTTGGATCTCAGGTTTCCTCTCCATGTTGGTATGGGACTCGGCTCACTGAGCCCTGCAATGGAGACAGCCTTAATAAGAGACCAAATACGGAGGAATGTGGTCTCCAAAGGGCGAAGGAAGTGAGGGGACAGGGGACATGGAGAGGCTTGGCAGAGCTATGTAATATCATCATCCAACAGTATAATGGGATGTGCAGTATACCAAATGAAAAGGAAATGGCCTTTTATTGGGGGAGGCAGTAGGGTAGATTCACAGCTGCACCCCATGTGAGGTTTATGCTTTAGTTGTGCTGTTCTCCATTTGAGCTGCTTTCTTTCCATGGCTCTGCATCCCTGTCTGAGTCACCATAATACCTCACTTTTGTAGCATTTCAGATAATCGACGTTCCTGTTACCCTCTTCAGATCAGACTTTGCAAGTTGTCTTCCCTGCATGTTATACCAAAATTTGTCTTCCTTGGTCCCCGTGGAAAAGCTCTATGGGCAAAGTGGGATGGCCATGGAGCTGCTCTCTCCAAGGAGTATAATGAAGCAAGACCACAGAGCACTGATCATGTGAGAATCACTAGGGGCAGCTGGAACAGGCACAGATGGCTCTTGAGCTAAGCCAGACTGAAAAATTTCAAGACAGTCATCATGACCAAATTAAATATTTCTGAAGTTCAGAATATTTTTTTCTTTCCAAACTTCATTTTTCTGTGGAAAAACTCTGTTAATTCAGTATTTTGGGACAAAAATTAATTTTGAATTATCTGGATTTCCCTTGGGAAGGAAATTCTGCTTTTCAATGAGCTGGAAGTGATGTATCCTAAAATTCGCAGGCAACAATCTTATATTGGTATTTTTAATTCTGAGGACCATTCCCATGAGTTTCTAGTGTTTTTAAAGTAGGTCAAATTTTGAACACAAAAAAACCTTAAGAGTTATGCCCCTTTCATCTTTTCTTAGGAGCAATAAGCCTTTTTGGTATTATTGCTGGCTTAAATATTAAACAGGAAGCAAATTACATTTCCAGTCATTAAAGTACAATAGAACAGCTCTATTGTCTGAATCAGTGCAATATTAGGTCAGATTGTCACAAAATGCTCGAAAATGAAGTCATATTGAAAGAATGCAATAAATTAGACTTTTTATGCTTTCACTTTGAGCTCTGCCTGATGAGGGACTATTTCTTCATTCCTGCCAATTAAGGTAGGGAATTCAGCCCCCCAAACTTGAATTCAATAAACATCTATATGGAATTTGCTATTCACATGCATAAAACTACCACAAAAATGCAACCCATTTCAATGTTGCTGTTTACAAGAGTCCAATCTTACTTCACCAATAAAGACATTTGCTTGCAAGTCTACTGGTGTGAAAGGAATTCTTCCCTATGTGATTTGAGCTCAGGCAGCATAACGATGTGGATCTACAGAGTGGCCTTTTGTTATAGTGCTCTTCTAGTCAAACTCCTGCTCATAAGAATGTAATGCTAGGGCGCAGACCTGAAAGGTCTTGCAGGGACAAGTGTAGACAACATTTCACAGTATCTGACACCAAGTGCGTGGTAGCCTCCCTGAGTGTTGTCCTGGCTATATTTGTAATCTCAGATTTGCCATGAAACCCAACAACAAGACTAAGCACGTGCTGCTGCTTAGAGAGGTGACATGCTACCATGGAGCTCACTGGTGGTATCATGTCTTCAGGCTGGCTGCTGCTGAAAGACCTGGGCAGGTTTGGGTTGTTTCTTGCAGATGCTCTGTTCCCAGTGCTGCAGTTCCTAGCCTGTCCCAGCAAGGCAGCATGCCACTTAGGATCTTCCTGCCTTGGGCAAGTGTCCGGAGGGCAGTTGACCCCAATCTGTTGTAATTTTAAAAACATCCACCATCAGGGATCCTGTGGCCTCCAAAGACTATTACAGTGCTGAACCCACAGAAGTTTATTGCCAGGACTTTGTACTGTTCCCCTCATTCTTTCTTCCCTTTTCTAGACTAAACAAACCTAGTTTCTTTGTTCTTCTTTTGTAGGCCATGTTTTCTAAGATCCTTACCACTGCCCCTTCAAAGATTTTAGTCTCTGATCTTTATAACCTCTTTTAAATGCAGTGTCTGAAACCAAACACAGTATTTCAGCTGAGGCCTCCTTGGCACCGAGTATAGAAGAACTATTTCTCCCTGGGCCTAATTTTGGTATGACTCTTCTGTTTGGATACCCTAGCATGAGATTTGTCTTCTTTGCCTTTGCTTTTCATTTCACTTGTGATTTAGCCTGACCTCTCTAGTCCTCTTATGTCATCTTCTTGCCTCCTCAAGGAGAAAATTTCTTAACTCTTTCTATAGTTGATTTATATTTCTATACCATGCTAAGCAAGTCTATCAAATACCAGGTTGTTGGCTGGATCGCTTCCTGAAATTAACACAATTGATTCTCATCAGAGTTTCTAAGAGGTTTGTAACATATTTGAGCATGATTTCTAACCATAAATTTTAAAAGCATGCTTGCTATCCTACAGTTGTTAACAATGACATCAAAAAGAAGCAGATCCACATCACCACTGGAAATGCTGTTCCCTCTTGTGTGAGGAAATCACTGATAACTTGCTGGGCATCTCTGATACAACTGCAATTCCCACCAGAAAAGTGGCCTTACAAACCATGGTGGAGAACAAATGCTGTTCAAGCAGAAGAACATCTTCTGCATCTCTTTAAAATCAGTGTCCTGTCCCTCCACAGCATGCCTCACAAATGTACATCTATGCATGTATTCATTGCCACCTCCACATGGTGTCACCTGGAGTTACTAGCTGGGAGGTACCTGCTCTCTAATGGTCATATCATTTCTCACTCAGTGAAATAGCTCAGCTAGAGGAGCCTTCAGCTCATTCTTGATACTTAGTTACAGACTGTGAAAGATTTATGTATATGAAGTGTGCTCAGTTTTACTGTCATGCGACATTGTTTTGACAGCCCAGATGAAGTTCCAGGTATGACATTATCAAACAGAATATGCCCTAGAGAAATTATTTTTCTGAGTATTTTATTTCATACTCTGTCTCATCTTAAAAATGCAGTACAGGCCACAAGAAATGAGAAGGAAATTAAAGCTTTGATTCGGCACAGAACCTCAGCATATGCTTATGTTGAAGCAGCTATGCAGTCAGAATATGCCTGTGCTTAAAATCCAAGTGCTTCACTACAATCTGAGGCTGCTACTGATCTGAGGCTGATGGGGGTCTTTACCTTCTTCTAGTACCAGATTTAAATTACTTACTCCCATTATATTAAAAAAAAACGAAAAAACAAACAAACAAAAAAAACCACTAAAAATTCCTCCTATGCACAAATGGCTACACAGACTAAAAAATAAAGTGTGTCTTCTAATTGTTCTAACTGGGGCAACAGAGAGGTAACCCAGGTAACTGGAATACAAATACAAAGGTAATGCCTTCCTCAGGGAGGTAATGGGAGAGCAAGAGAGATGGCCTTGTTTTTTATAAGCCAGTTCTGAAATTGAATGTGCAAAGGGAGTGAGGGCTGCCTCAAAAGAAGCCCCTGAGAATGATGAGAGGAAAGAAGCTGGGCCTTGTCTTGGTAAGGACTTCCCACAAGCCCAACTCATGGGACAGAGGAGCTTTCTCCAAACAGGTAGTGGAATCACCAAGCTTCATGGCAATGGGACAGTGGTTGTGCAGGAAGGGCCACAAGGGACGTTTCCTGGAACACTGGTGACAAACTTTGACGTGGAAGATGGAAAAACCATCTGGAATGGGAGTGCTTCCTTGCATGGCTCCAAGAGACAGATATAGCACCTGTGATGGGGATGTGGGAAGCAACTTGGCTAAAGGTGATAGCTTTACGTTGGGTGATCCACGCAAACCGAGGGATAGACAAAAGCAAACATAACCAATCTCTAGGATGAGGGCATTGGAAAAGTGTTATGTTGGATCACATAGGAACAGTCTGGCAGGGAAAAAAGCAAGTAGGAAGCTCAGAAAAAGCTCAAAAGAATGATAACCACCAAATCTCAACTAACCCAGTGTACAGGGAAGCAAGTATAGCAAGCAAATAATTTGGATAAAGCATGAGTTAAATTTGACTGGAAACAAGAAGGAAGCATGCAGAAAGGGGAAGGTAGGTCAGATGGGCAGAGTTCTGAAAGAACAGTGGACTACATCAACGACTACAATCCCAAATACCAGCACAAAACTTAAAAGACCCCGGGAGATGTTGAGAATGGTAAAAAACTCTATAAATACAGTAATGGTATAACAACTAAGGAAGGTCTGGGCCTTCTCTTTAATGGGAAAGGAGGGAGACTGACACAGCCCACTGCCCTCAGGTCCCTCCTGGAGGAACCGGCGGACTTGGGGCTCAGAGTACGCTCGTGGTGCCCCTCGCTGCGAACCTGGCTGCAAACCCAACACCTACAAAGGCCGCCTTTGCTGCAAGAACACCTGTCGGCTCTGCATGAGGGGGTCTCTGCCCCAGCCCTAAGCACAGAGGTGCCACAGCGCCCAGCGCCGATGCGAGGGATCCCTGGGCCAGAGCAGCGACAGAGAAGCCCTCCCCTCGCTTCCCGGGATGAGCGCCTCACAGAGGCTGAGGGCCGGGCGTGCTCCCGCGGCTCCTGCGTGCGAGGAAGGAAACGATTCCGTGACCCTTCCTCCCAGCCCCGGGACGCACAACCCGGCCCCCCCCCGCTCCCTCTTCCCTGTCCCCGGCCCGGGCCTCGGGGGGGGCGACGGCGCCGCCCCATTGGCCGAGCGCGGCCCGTCTGCCGCGCTCCCATTGGCCCGCACCGCCAACGGCCCCGCCCCCCTGCCGCGCTCCCATTGGCCGCCCGCGGCGGGAGGGGGCCCGCCCCGGCCCCGCCCGCTCCGGGGTCATTTAAGTTTATGGAGGGAAATAAATAAATAAAGCG
>VYZT01017478.1:0-11169 GCA_013400735.1 Pomatostomus ruficeps | reverse complement strand
CGCGCCGCTCCTCCTCCTCCTGCTTCTCCAGCCGCGCTGCTGGGAAAAGTTGGCGGCGCCCGCTTGTGAGCGAGGGTCGGGGAGGGAAGAGATGCCCAAGAACCGTCTGGGCACGATCCCGTGCAGTGTGCTCTGGAATGACCCTGCTCGAGCAGAGAGCCTGGACCGGATGTCCAGTGTGGCCCCTTCCAATCTTGCCCAGGGTGTGATTCTGTAGTTCTGAGAGGGCAGGTCGGGGTTATCCCCCGGGAGCAAGGCGGTGCCGGTGCCCGGGATGCCCCGCGGCATGCGGGGTGAGGGTCGGGCTGAGGAGGAGCTCGTCCTCCCGCATCGAACAGCTCAGCTGCTTGGGCGTTTTTTGGGTTTGGTTTGTTTTTGGTGCCGTCCCCGAGGGCTCACGGAGCAAATCAGTCGTTCCCCGTTGTCCCTGCTGGGGCTCTGGCGGCGCGGTCCCACTCGAGCGCACCGCGCGTCCGACAGCGCTTCCAGAGCCCTCGATCCCTTGTCCTTCCTTCCAGCGCCGGGCAGCTGCCTGTGCCGAGGGGACAGGGTCCTGTACCCAGGTTTCTGTAGCCCTGTCAACGGGGAGGGGGCTCCCGTTTGCCAGTCGGAGCGCAGGAAAGAAAAAGAAATGGATTTGCTGGTTGAGAGGAAACGGGCTGCCGCGGTGCCCGTCGCGCTCCCAGACTTCGCCCCCTTTGTAGCGGAGCAAGTCAGTGTTTCTCAGGTTAAAATCCCTCCTGTCAGCCTTGGAGTCCTCCGTGTTCAATGGCAAATGGGAAATTGTGAGAACGTACGACTCACTGTCTAGTAAAGCAAACTAATGTGCGGAGCCTGAAGCTCGGCTCTCCGTGCAGAGTAATTATTTAGGAACAGAAAGTATCTCCATAAAAGCTGTGATTGTCTACAGCTACTGGATCACAGTCCTGAAATCCGAGCGCCTTCCTGGGTCCTTCTGAATGCCTGGGATTTGCTCTCATATAGAAACGATGTCTTTGGAATTTACGGGGCTGAGGTTGTAGAAATGCAGAACCATTTCACATCTGCGAGTCTTTGGGTTCTTTGCAAGAAAGGGTAACTCAAGACAAAAATAAATC
Organism: Pomatostomus ruficeps; assembly: GCA_013400735.1. Taxonomy (NCBI): domain Eukaryota; kingdom Metazoa; phylum Chordata; class Aves; order Passeriformes; family Timaliidae; genus Pomatostomus; species Pomatostomus ruficeps. The sequence goes on along the minus strand of VYZT01017478.1, from coordinate 10,072 downwards.
TGTGATAGGAAAGTACTGTTATCCTTCTCTTACACACACAAAAACCTCTCAGAGGCACAAGCTCTTTCAGCTGTTCAGAGGATGCAATGAGGACACAGTATTAGAGCGGACGGGGAGGATCCTTCCTTTCCCAGTGAAAAATGTAGTATTTGTGAAGTTGCAGTTTTCTGCAAGAAAGTTCCAGTTTTACTGGGGGAAAAAAAAGTTGTATTATTCTGACCAGAAATGGCTACCTGCCTTGCAGACTTCTGTCAATTCTACTTTCTGCTTACAGGGAGAAAGCACAGTTAACAAAATCTTCCTTGGGACTTCCCCCCTTCCCCCCCCCCCCCTTTTTTCCCCCCTTTTTCTCCCCCCCTTTAAAGGAATTGTTTGGAATTTTTATTCCACAAAGGACATGAGAGCTTTACTTCTTACCCTGAAACACATTAAATATTTTTTCATAGCACAAAAATTCCAGTATTTGGCCAGCCTGACTCAAAACTTCTGGAAACTTGGGGCCAGATCTTTGGCTTGTACAAACTGGCTAGTTCCATTGTGTTTAGTCCACAGAGGATTTGGCCCTAGTTAATTAATGGTTCACCCGAGGTCAAGCAGCAAGTTGATTTTTAAAACTGGGGACTGAATCCAGAGCTGTTATTATTCAATCATGTCATATATCTTGAACTTTACTGCACAACATTATATTTTTCTTAGACAAGCTGGATTAATAAGAGGCAGAATCCACGAGGCTCTGATTGCAACTTTTCTTAAAAATCATGTTCTTAAAAAAATCTATTCAATCGTGATCCTACTAGAAAAGCGAGTAAATATGTTGTAATTAGTGCATAGGTGACACTGACTACCGAGGGAGAGAGAGGCCTGAAAAACTGCTTTTGTTATTTAAACCTTTCTTTCAAAGTACAAAAGCATTTGATTGGCACTTCACTGATTTAATAGTCCATTTGTAATGCAGGAAGAACATTACAGAAAATTTTAGCATTATTTTAAATCTCATCATTTAATCTGTAGGTGTTTCTAAAAAATCCTCATTTCTAGGAGAAGAAAACTTTCTGATAGCATGTGGAATCTGTGACTAGTCAGTTGTTAAAGATATGAATGCCTTGAGCCTTCCAAAACGAAATGGTTTATGAGTCTTAAGATGTATCCTGTTTGTTGTGTTAGCACAAAAGTAAAATATAAGAAAAATCCTTTTGGTTAAGGATTTAATGTTTGGTCTTACTATGATGTAACATTAGGAATGGAACGTAAGCCCTCTGCTTTAAAATCAGGGTTGCCAGCATTCATATTGAAGAGAAGAACAGTTCAGATCCTGTGTAGCAGCCGTGGCAGATGTATCAGGCACCTGCTAGCCCATCCGATCATCTGAATTTACAGAGGTGGTCTTTCACCTGTACTTGCATAAAGATCCTTTGTTAAGGTCGATTTTTTTTCTGTTTTACGTGTAGGGAAGATACAAAGGCCAGAATTCCAAACAGACTGGCTGCCCACACCCTTTTTCCCCCATGTTCCTGATTTTTCTGGGGAAAACAAGATTTCATAAAATTCATAAAGGCTTGTGTCTGCCCTTCAAATGTTTGAGGGGTGGCTTCGTTGCTAAAATACTATATGCTAGAAAGACTCTGAATTAAACAGCACTGAAATGACTTCCCAATGCCAAAGAGCAGTCAGTGACAGAGTTTGAACAGACCTTCTGCCTCCCAGGCCACAGCTGCACCTATTGGCTTCATTGTCCCATCCCTCCTACACACATGCATGCCTGGCATTGTTTTGGAAATACAGGAGAAACTTGATAATTCAAACTGATGACTCGGAGAGCCACTTGTGGAATTAATTTATTGGGTAAATTAATGACTAGATACGCAGGCAGATTTAAAAGAAAAAAAATGGTGTGTCATAGTATGGTTTGTTCTGTTACCTCAAACAGTGTGATTTATTTGTCACTGCATTAATTGAGCATCCTGAAAAATATTTTGTTAAAAATTTTTTAAGTAAAGTCTTAAAACATCTCAGCATGGTTCTGTTCTTGTTACGTAAATCTGTGAGGGGAATTGGGTCTTCAGCTCTTCAATGACGAGTTATAATTTGGGATTAGAAATTAATCCATAGCACCTATTTTGTGGCACAGGAATTATAGCGTACCTCAGAGGTTAAACCATAGCCTTAGTATACTGATCTGTGCTGTAGGCTTATTTGATTTCAGCAGGGCTGCCTGCCTAAGACAAATAGGATTTGATCCTTGCTGGGTAACCTTGGTCAAATTCCAGGCGGCCCTCAAGACTTACTATTTCCATCTTGGTATTAGAAAATAAGTGTGTTCTTTCTGTTTATTTTTCACAGGGCTTCAGTATTGTTCAGTATAGTTTGTCATGTGAGGCTGTAAATCCCTTCAAGCGAGGTGGAATTTTAGATTTGCAAACTGTTCCCAAATGATTACATGTGTATCATGAAGGAAAAGGCAGTCCTCTAGCCAAGAATGGACAGAACTTACTGAGTTTAGCTCATTAAGATTCCAGAGTGACTGCAGATATTAATGTAGAAGATGCTATGGGGAAAAATAATTATTTTTAATTTGCTCGAAGTACCAAATTAATGTTAAGTAAGCAGAATTCATCTGTAATTGCCCAAGAAATCTTACCAGCAGTTTAAGCTCTCTGAAGAGGTATTGCAGAGAGTGTGCACAAATCATTACAGTATTGATAAACAAACAAAAAGATACAGTGTCTCAAATTGGCAGCTATTAGTAAACTTTGCTTGCTTACCCTTACATAGGCATGCTGACTCTTGATCTTGGGCGTCAGAGCAACCCAAGCAAATCAAAATTTGGTTCTTTAATTTTCATGAGCAGTATATACACCGAGATGAATCATTGAGGATTTTTGAAGCAGAAGAAAATAGTTGCCATTGACCAGTTTTCACAATCAGAGGTGATTTTGGAAGGTCTGTGTTGCTTCGGGAAGTCCTGTGTTTGCGGCCTGAGTAGGGTGAGCAGGAAAAAAAAAGATTTTGGAGTGTAGATCCTTTTGTTCTTACTGATATCAATGGATCTCAGATTGTACTCTGATTTTCACAGATATTCATGAAAGATGTCTCAAGGGATACCAAAATAAAACATTTTGTTATTGAATTCTCTTGTAAGAGAAGGTTCTGATTCTGACTCCTTAACAGCTTATTCAAACAAATAATTATTCTTTCATCTTTCCTCATTTTTTTAATACAATATGGGGTCCAACCCAGTTATTACTTTTTATATTTTCTTGAAGGCATATTGAAGACCGAGTACTTGTTTACTGGTTTGGGTTCCTGGCTTAAGACCTGGGCCTCATGAAGCTCTCTGCTCTGCCACGAATAGCATATTGGACTTTAGAGAAAAATTGCTCAGTCTTTGTTTCCTATCTGTACAACAAGAATAATACCATGTGCTGTCATCACGAATATTTGCAAAGGTATGTACATGGAGAACTCCAAAATGCTGCCATCAGGGTTATAAATAATATCTCAAGTAATAATTTCAAATGGTAGGTGCCAATTTTTCCATTGGCTGTTTGGTTTGACAATAAATGCCAATGTTAGTAGTTTTATAAACTTTGGTGTAGTTATTCTGGGTTTGCATCAGAAAAGAGAAGGTGGCTTAGACATGAATTTCCTCTTTGAAATAACTGAAGTGACATCAGTGGAATTATACAGGAATGATTTTGGCATTGATACTGCTGAAAGACATAGTGCTCTCTGAGTGCTTTGGCCTCATACAAAGTGAGCTGTATTAGTAGTACAGGAGTCCAAAGCTTCTTTGGAATTGGAGTCTCCTCTTCACCATTTTAAGTTTTCAAGTACTGCAGCTAGCAAGTACTGTTTCTGAAAGAACTTACAGGATTCAAAAGTGTGCGTGTTTCACACTCAGTACTAATTGTACACACAAATGACTTGATTTCCCATATGACTATTAACATATCCATTTGACTAAAGCTTAGGAAGGTAGAAGTTTTAAAGCAGTTTTGTAACAAATTCCAGTCAGACATCTAGGCTGCTTTTCTTATACATAACACTCTATTTCCAGGCACTGTAAATATTGGCCTTCAGAATAGCTTTGTGCAGTGTTTACCCACATCACTTTATGGAAGATGAAGAAAGCCGAAAATACCCACTGTTTCCAAAACTGGTGATAATTTTTAACTGCTTGTATTTTCGTATGCGTCTTTTGAGACCCTGAAGCTTTATTTCCACCATCACCACTGGTTCTGTACACTTCCCTCTCCCACTGATGCTAGTTGTAAGTAGCAGTCATTAAGCATAACTACCTCAAAGTAGATACTGAAATTGTCAAAATTCACGTAGAAGTTACAGCTTTTAGGTGTAGCAAAACCAGGGCAAAGTTCTGGGAAACAGGTTGTAAGTGCCTGAAGTTTGGGCTGCTAGAAAAGTTGTCATTCTTTTCTATTTTTAAATATACCAGAATGGAATTAGGGATTGAAATGGCAGGTGCTGCTGTTCTTCTGTTAAAAGCAGCAATATCTGTTTTGCTAAACAGTTTTCTGTTTCATAACTGTAAAGTAAATAAATAAAATCTTTATGCTGTTCAGGTGGAATTTAAATGTGGGGTCCAGATTGTCTCCAAAACAATTTGTAGGACTTCTCTCCCATTGTAGTGTATGAATAACACCCACTGAACTCAATGTGAGGGTTTTTTTATCGTGTGGCTGAAAAGAAGGGTCCCTATTTATAGCATTCAAACGTTGGCAGGTGCAAGACTGGTGAGAAATGTTAGTCTCACACATACAAACTAGTTGTTTAGGAGAGGCTTCTACGTGGTGGGAGCTGCTCCTCGCTGGGCCGCTAGAATCAACAGCGTTGCTCAGTGGCTGTCTTCTTGTTGAGATCAATCAGCTTGTATTTCCAGGAGGGTGTGTAACGAAGAAGGGCCTGATGGTGCTGATTGCAGTAATATACTTAGCTATGGCAGCCTTAGCTATTATTTATAGAAGTGCTAATTATATCAATAGAAATAGCAATATTAATACTGTTAAGTGTCAGAATCCACGCTTGACAGCATGAACTAAACACAGCTACTGTGAAACAAAGCAGCCAGCTTGTCTCCCTTGTCAAACCACCAATATGCATTTCAGGAAGAGTACACACCCACCTTAATTGCTTAGGGTCTCACCATTTTTGCTCATCTTGTTATATCACTATCATTTCAAGCTGAAAACTCACAAGACCGGCTGTTCCATGAAGTGTAGACTGTATTCAAAGTCAGTCTGGAAAATTCAAACTGTGACTAAAAGTGTTACAGAGGATTCCAGTTTAAAGCTGTCATCCTACAATGCTGGAAACTGCAAAGTGTCTTGAAGTTCAGAATCTCACCCAAACTTTTTTTTTCCGTCTGTATCCTACCACTTCTTGTTTACAACATAGTTGGTGAGGACACACGTAGATTTCAGTACCCACAATTACCTTCAGACTACGTTATAGCCAGCCTTAATTGGCATCTTTTAAAGGGCAGAAATCATATTACCAAAAAAATAAACAAAACTAAAAGAAAACAAGAGCATATTGAGACTTATTGTCTGGCTGCATTTTTAACATTTAAAATATGCTTGATTTCCTGTCACAGCTCTTGTTACATCTGCCTACCTCTTGTGACAGTGTTTTAGACTGACTTCCCACAGGAGCTTACAAATCAAGCAGGTTAATGTCTTCATTAAAACTGAATAACAGTTTACTTTGGGAAAAAACATATTAAATATTTCAGGATATTGAACACCAAACTACTATTAAGCTTTAACTAATGCATTTACTTTGCTGACACTTGCTCTCCGATGGGACGTGTAGCTCAAGTTAATGTCACTTGAAGTGATGTTTAAGACTTCATGAGAAAGTGTTTCCAACCCCTTCTAGATGATTTTACTCTAATTCTATCACTCTGTACTTGAGAAAAAGTTTTAAATAAGTTATTTCAGCAACTTGCCATCCTTACTTTGGAAATGTACTGGGTATAAATGTCTCCTTTAGAGTTTTAAATAATCCTTTCCACGTCCTAGATACATGTGGTGCACTGTGTAAAGAGAGTGACAGGCTGTTGGCCTCTGGACATATGAAGATTGTCCTTCGCATGCTTTGCCTTTGGGAGGAAAATACAGGATTTGTTGCAAACAGAAAAGGTTTGGGTTTTGTCACCCATGACTGCGATCTACCTTAAAGCACGACTGATTTAGTGGATCGGGGGAGAGAAATGGAGGCACATGGCCAGTATGTCAAGGTTGCTCAGCTGGCAAGTGGAGATATTCTGCGTGGGCTGCTGTTACTGCAGAACTGTGGGCTTGTGTCATTCTCACTCTGCAGAATCTGTTTGCAATGATGCCATGTGAGACACAGGGGCATCCCATTGCTAATAGGAATGGGGTTTGTTTGGGTTTCTTTTGTTCATGTTGCACTGCAAATTCTGTTGGTGCAATTTGCTTTATCAGCTCTTTTGTTTTTGTTGGGATTTTTTTTTGACCTCTTCATTTGGCAATCCTACAGTTTACTTATCTATTATCAGAGCTATGTCAGACTGTGATGCGTCATTCTTTCTGGATCCGACTGCAGCAGCATCCCAGTACATGATGCAATCAAACAACATTCCTCCACTGGCAGATTTAGTCCAATCCTTTTGAAGTTTGTTAATGTATCCAAAATCAAAGCCACTTTCAGTTCTACGCTGTAAGAATACTGATACTTTGTTGTAACCTTTCCCATTCTTGGTCTGTAATAATCCTGGAACTCGTCTGACATCCCTTTAAACTCTGTGAACAGGTGATCTGTGAGTAAATCTCCCTGAGGAGTTACAAATTTTCTTGAATTATTTACATCTACTGTAGGAATTCTGTCTTGCATTTCATACTGGGCTGATTGCATAGATGATACAAAACTGAGTGATGCAGAAAGAAATGGAGGATGTGCCTAGAACATAAAGATATGCCTTAGACTCATGAATATATTACATAAAAAATAATTCCTACTGTAATGCGGCTGGCTTTAGCTTCGTTAACTTAAGGGAAAAAAGTTGTCCACAAAACTCAGGATCTTGCTTATAGCCATAAAGAAATTGTTGGGAAAGATGAATGGTTTAGAGAATAATTTATGCAACAGGACAAAAATAAAAAGCCTGGTTTAACTACTAGTGGGTATCTGAAAGACGTCATCGCTCAGTGGTGATGTTCTGGAATATAATGAGCACTAGCCTCATCTCATTTGGCAAACATGGTAATTCCTGGTAGGACAGGAGAAAATTAACGAGTGCACATGGAATATGAATTGGGTTTTTTTTATTTTTACTCGTGGTCACAATGCATTTAAGTTCAGTAGAGTAGAAAAAATAATTATTAGTTTTAGTAGAATAATTCTGTGGGACTCTCCACTCTTTGAATAAACAAATACAGATCAATATTTTCTTGAATTTACTGGTCATGCACATTTATTCAGTATAATGTCATTCACTCCCTTTAAGTAGTTCCACATGTCACATTTTTGGGAATTTTACATTTGTGGTTTGAAAACAAAAATTATCGTGCCTAATCCTGACTTGCAAGATAAATAAGACTGATCTGTTTTTGTTACCACAGTGGCTGAGTACTTTTACCCTTGTGGAGCAAATACATACTCAGGTTCATGATTTGCTTTCTGAAAGGCCTTATGGACATTTGTTAAGGCTTTGCATTTTGTTCCAGTAAAATGTAATATTTTGGTCAAAGGATGTTGACTCAAATGGAACAGGTTGGCTTAAAGTGAAGTTACCAAAAACCAAGGACTGAGATGAAGAGAGTTTAAATAATCCCCCTTTTTCAATGATGGGTCATTTTGGTGCCACTGGGAGACATCCACCCAGCCTTGCTGTCCTGCCCCTGTTCCGTGGCTGAATAACGTGGTGCTTTTTACCTAAGCAGCACTGCTCCTGGACAGCATGATAACCCAGACTTGACATGATAAGCATGCTAACTCCAGATTCCTGATTAGTATTAATGTTATTTGTGTGTGTGGATTCTGACAGAAACTAGGGAGTCCCAGATGAGATCAGTGCCCCATCCTCTGCTGCTGGTTGGGTATTTTACATGCTGTAAAAGAGATGCTACTTCAGGAAACTTTTAGTTAAAAAGGCAAGTCAGGAGAGAGGTGAGGGAAACAAAATGTTAGAATTTCCACTGTTGTTGTTGCAGACCAAGACACAGGGAAAAATTAGATTATTTGGTTGGGATATTCCAGGGAAAGGAAATAGAGGTTTTCAGAGGCAACTAACTCCCATTAAAGCAAGTATGGGAGTGATGTGCCAACCTGCCATTTGTGCCTTTGAAAATTTCCCCAGGGAGTCTATTGTAGAGCCAAGCCTTGAACTCTGATCTTCAGTCCACCACAAGACAATCGTTCCTTTCTGCTTTAAGTGTTTTTAATTGAAAAATGCCATCTGAACAGTGTCTGTAAAGAATTACTTTTTCTTAGAACCTCCAAAAGAAAAGCAAAATTATGTGCTGCAGCAATAAATTAACCAGGAATCAAAATAAAAAACACAGTATTGTTATGAAAACTAGAACTGGTGGGTAAATACTGTGAATTTATGACACCACTGGAAAAATAAATCCACTCTGGTAAATGATAATACTTTTAGAACTAAAGATTTTTTTCTTAATTATTAAACGATTCAAAACTCTTCTAAACAGACTTTACATGCAGAAGCTACAGAATATTTAAAAAAACATACAGAAGTTCATCCCTTGCTTTTCTGCAGGCACTATTTATATCTGTGTCGGTGTTTATTTCAGAGAAGAGAATAAAATTGAAGTCCACATGACCCTGTCTTACTCTTCCCAAATAGCAGTAACACTTTTCCTTTCATATAGGGTTGTATGTATATTCACTCACACATTCTTATCACTTTGTTAGGAGGTAGACTCTCTTCCCATTTTGCAGGTTGGGAAACACTGGCAGAACTCAAGGTTACACAAATCCAGAGAAATCGTGAGAGTCAGATTACGCTGCTGCAGTGACCCATGTTCAGGCCACTCCAACATGTCCCCTAATAATATTTTACAAGCCTGAGCCATCTGTGTGTGATGAGATCAGAAGTAAGGAAGTCTGTAGTTGCCAAGAGAATTTTAGCAAGCAGAATTGTACAACTACAAAGAAACTAGCATCAACAAAAGAAGCTCAGAGAAATATTCACACTGAGCTCTTTTTGACTCTTTTAATTGGAGACTGTTCTTGTAAAATTTTAAGTATTTGTTCTTCCTGTTGCACACCTAATTGTTACTGACCATATTGTAAGCTTTGCATACATTATTACAAGTCTTGAAAATGGCTAATCCCATATTTTGCAAAAGCAAAAAGATACTACTGCTGCACCTCTCTGTGCACATTAGGGGTAGCCAACCCCTACCTCTTGGCTGCATCCCAGTGGTTTGGCTTCCTTCCCCTCACAAACACCGCACACACACACACACACACACACACACACACACACATGCTCAGAAGTACCCCAAACAAGAGACCCCCTGAGAATTCCCTGTCTACTTCTGATCCTACATGGACTTCTTGCCATGTGTGGACTTTGCATCAGTGAGATGGGTTTATTAGTTACGTCTTCCTTCTTTTATTTTGTGTAAGAGGAACTTTACAAAAACAAATAAATACAAAGGATAGGCCTTCAAAAGCTCTCAGCATGTTTCACTCTTCTCCCTTTGAACATAACCAGAACATGACTTGGCTGGAGGTGGAATTAAGCCCATAGTGGGCATTTTCAACACTTCAGTCATAGAAGAACTTACAATCCTACAAAAGGGATTCTGAAGTTGTTCAATGGATATGAATCTTTAGCTCTCAAGAATGGTTCTGATTTTGGAACAGAAAGTCCCTTGAGCTGCTGTCTTGGTTACTATGGGTTAAGTTCAATTAGGCTTTCTCCCAGTTTGTTTTATTAGAAAATGGTATTTATTTGACTGTGGTATGCTACCTAAAATTGTTATAATTTGTTTCTTTATTTCCATAAACATTTCTCTGTTTGTTTTGGAAGACTGGTTACTTAAGGAAAAAAAAACCCAACAAA